>JALIZH010013479.1:0-50701 GCA_030522465.1 Rhipicephalus appendiculatus | reverse complement strand
CCAGGTGTCACCAAGAGACATTTCTTGTGTCTCCAGTTTTTTTGACAGTCCACAAATGCACATTCAGGGGACACATCAGGGAAGTCCTTTAAACTAGGCCCTCCCCTACACACATCAATGCCGTCAACAACTTTGAGCATGGATTCAACTTCCAGGACAGATGTGGCGCAGGGGCTTACCCCTATTGCAGCAGAGTCGATCAACTTGTCAAAGATGTAGACTTGGACTTCCATGTTGCTTTTAACATGCAGAGCCTTCCTGTTGAACAGCACAGACGATCCGTCGCTTGTCCTATGCGCAACCGCAACGTCAATAAACACGACGTCCCTCACTCCAGCCAAGTTGATGAGATGCGCCGCCCATGACGGCTGTGGCAGGCTAACGCAAGATACTGCACTGAAAAGCCGTTCGAACAATGAGTCACATGAGTTACTCCTCACCGGTCTTTGCCACACAACAGCTGTCGTCGGACGACGTTTCCATATATTCCGATGGGGAGACTTCTATGTGGCTAGCTGTCGTTGGCAACTTGCTGCTATCGTTGTTACAGGTACTCACCGAAGCAGCCGCGGGAAGCGCTAGCCGTTTCACTTGCTTTCGAGGGCTTTTTATTTTTCTGGACAGGTAGCTTGGCGCACCTTCGAAAATTGACGGCACAGCGTCTTTTGAAAGGCCCGCTCTTCTTGTTCCAGACATGAGCACATGGCCATCAATTCCCGCAGACCACGTCTTCAGGATAAAACGGGAAGCGAAATGCTTCTCACAAACGCGATCCGTTCTCTGGAGCACGCGGTCTTTACGAGGTATTGCTCGTCTCCATGCTTCAAGTCTTGCTTCATCGTTCGGCGGCTTGAAAAGCGAGTACTTTCTTTGCATGACTTGTAACCCGTGTTACAAAACGGTACGAAGCACTTTCCCATTATGCAGGCTCATGAAAAGTTCGAAGGTTGGGAGCTACCTGGCAGACAATTGAACAATGCGTTGAAAAAAACACGGCGCGCAGCAACAACGTGCCATGAACAAAGCTGCAATCGGTTGCACTCTGAGAGCGCGAAGCGAGTGAGCGGGCACAAGTTTCTAGCGCCCTCTCTTGACGAGCGGAGAAAGGAGAACTCTAAGCCGGCCGCAGCGTCCCTCGCCCAGCGCGCGCCGTTCGGTCACCTAAGCTACTTCTTACACCGTGCTCGGAACCGAGATTTGCTGAAGTACACTCTTACGCCGACTGCCTGCGAACTACTATGGCTACTGTTGTACCACTGCCGCTTCGTCATGATTGCAAGACCGTTTATATGAGCACATCATTCCTTCATACCAGCCACGTCTTCATCCGTCACGATGCTAATCGTGCTTCATTACAAGCGCCTTGCGACGGTCCTTTTAAAGTCCTCAAGCGCGATCCTAAATGCTTTACATTCTTTGTTAACGGCAGACGCGAAGAAACTATTTCTATGCACCGTTTGAAGCCAGCTCATGTGTACGCTAGCAACGCCATCTCAAGCAGATAAACAGCTCGACGGCAACGCCTTCGTCGCTAGGGAGGGAGCCATGTAGTGGACGGTGCGCTTGGCGTCCGCGAAAGAGACGAAGAGACAGAGAAGCTCGGACTTCATGGCCGTGACATCAGCTTAGTCACCCGGCTAGTAAATGTTTGTTTGTTTCGAGCCTTCTGTTCACACAACCCTATACACACACCCTTTTTCTGGGCGTAGAAGTGTCCCTCAAAATTCACCACGAATGAACACAGGTACAATGTCAAAAGTTCCTGCAAGCTAGCCATGCTCGTTCCACGTACGTTATGGAACTTGACAACGCCGCACCTGTCACAGCTTTCCCTGACAGTCTCCAGCAAGGCGGCGTGAGGCAGGGAATAGTAGAGATCTTTGATATCCACGGAAAACATCCATGGTCATACCTGCATCTATGACATCCAAAACATCCATGACATCCATCGCCATACCTGCAGAGCACGTAGACTCGATGCACGCTGAAATCTCTCTTGGACTGCGGACGAGATACGGGTCCTCGAGCTTCAGCATTGACAGGTGACCCTGCTGCTCGTCACTCTTAGAACGACCACAAATAGGCCAAACGAGCACACTCGCTCTCGCTTGGGTGTCGTTCCCTACATTCACAGCTCATCTGATAGGTTGAAGAAGACTGCAGACAGAGTCGGCGGCCGAGTTCTGTTTTCCGCCCCAAACCGTCTGGCCTATCTATGCAGGCAAGTCTACAGGGAAGAAGCGGTCTCCTCTTGCTGTGACAAAAAGCATACAAATCGTTTCACTGAATGCGCGAATAACCACGTTTACGACATTCCATTATCATGCGGCAAATCATACGTAGGACAAACCGAACGGTGCATAAATGACACGATGCCTGAGGATGCGAATTCTTTAAAAGCAGCAACAGGCAGTAACCTGGCTATCCACTGTAGATCGTGCGGCTGCTCCCCTTTGCTTGACAGTGTGCGAGTTCTCAAGAAATATCGGGATCAATGTGCACGCGAAGTTTGTGAGGTGCACATAATTCACAAAAGGGGGAGCAGCCTGTGTAAGCACGCCATCACTAGCACTCTTTGACAAAGAAGTTAGATACCTTGAGCCTCAACTGTGATCAATATTGATGTCACATGCTCTTGTTTTCTTGTTTTTTTTTTCATTTTGTTGTTCGTGGTTAGTTTTCTAGCCTTGTTGTTGTGATGGAGGTTCTTTTTCTTATTACTACAGCTCTCTAAGACTGAGCGTCGGAGAGCTTGGAAGAGGACAAAGCCGTCGGTTTCATCGCACACACAAAACTTTTAAGAAACAATTAAAGCGAAAATATATCTGCGTAACATCGAACACTTAACAGAAAGTTCATGTTACACGGTGAAACACTCATAACAGCAAACAAAGTGAATGTTCAAAGCCTCAAACTACTTAGCATAGTTCTGGCATGGCTGAGCGGGGAAGAGTACGAGTTCAGTCTCACCAACACGGGGAGGCTTGACTCATGGGGTGGACACGGGTTGGCTGGTGACGATGAGCGAACGTTGACTAGTGGGCGAGACGCTGAGATGCTAGGGGTAACTTGACCAGGTGGCTCGACTCGCAGCTCGTCATGGCTTTAACTGTTAAGACATCGAGTCGAAAAACAGAAGGCTTTGTCCTATCGCTGCGGATGCCAATTTGTGATGCAGGTTATTTTTTCTTATGACGACAGCTCTCTAAGACTGAGCGTCTCAGAGCACGACGGAGGACAAACACGTCGATTTCAACACACACACACAAAACTTTTCATAAACAATTAAAGCGAAAATCTGTCTACATACAATTAATCACTTAATAAAAGGTTCACGTTACATGGCAGAACGCTCTTAAGGGCACATAAAACGTAAGTTTAAAGACCTAAACAACACACTATAGTTTGTACGCGGATGAGCGCCGAAGAGGGGGGCCTACATGGTGGTAAGTCTCACCTTGTCGTTGAGTACTCGGTGACGTTCACGAAACTGGAACGCGGTGGCTCCGGCTTGGAGAGTTGGCGCGGGCTGGCTCGCTGGTGGCAAAGAGGAAAGGGTGCCTGCTGGACGACGCGTCGAAAAGCCAGAGGCAGTCAGGCTAGGCAGCTTGACGCGCAGCTCGGGCCTGTTGCCCAACTGCTGCGTGCCTGCCGGCACCGAAGTCCGCAGGTCTTCGTCTGGAGGTAGTGCACCATGATGGTGTTCGCAGAGGATGGCGACGGCGCGAAGCTCCAGCCGGTTGAAGCCCTGGAGGCTCGGGTCCGCAACCCTGATGCCCGTCTGCAGTGCCCGGTCCAGTGACAACCTTTTGCTCGTCTCCTTCTGCTGGAAGTGCCCTCTCTCTTCTGCGGCCCAGGCTTTTTCTGCCCTCGGACACATTTGTCCACTCCTCATTGGAGATTGCTGGGTTACCGCGTCAACAAGCATTGGCTTGCAGTAGAAAACAGCGCTACAAGACTGGACGAAGAAAAGACACAAACCACGGCGCTGACTAACAACCAAATGTGCTTTATTCTGCCAGTCCACATATATATGCTCCGCCACAATCTCAAGAAAACGGAAAAGCAAAAAAGCAAAAACACCAAAAATGATGATCAGCCTGCGCAGAGGCAATGAAACGCTCAATCTGACAGAAATGTTATCTCCTTCGGAAGGAGTGAAATCGAGGGGGAGGCTAACACATGCCTCGCCGCCGTTATGGATGTGATACGCTTCAGAAATGAGACGCGCGCGTTCATCATGGTATTTTGACAGGAAAATAGAATCTTTAAAAGATGGCTGGCAACCGCAATCATTACAATGAATAGACAGTTGGCTATCTCTAGCTTGTTTACTGACCTTGTTCGCGTGCTCGCGCATGCGGTCATTAGCGCACCGGCCAGTTTGACCCACATAGTAACGCCCGCAAGAAAGCGGAATCTTGTACACCACACCCTCGCAACATTCAACAAACTTTTTGCCGGTGCTTCTTACTACATCTTTTCGAATTGGTCTCTCGGTTAACTTGCTGACACAGGCTACCAAGTTTATTTCTGGCCGAAAACAACAACCTAACGCCTGCCCTGCGGCGGCGAGGCATGTGTTAGCCTCCCCTCGATTTCACTCCTTCCGAAGGAGATAACATTTCTGTCAGATTGAGCGTTTCATTGCCTCTGCGCAGGCTGATCTTCATTTTTGGTGTTTTTGCTTTTTTGCTTTTCCGTTTTCTTGAGATTGTGGCGGAGCATATATATGTGGACTGGCAGAATAAAGCACATTTGGTTGTTAGTCAGCGCCGTGGTTTGTGTCCTTTCTTCGTCCCGTCTTGTAGCGCTGTTTTCTACTGCAAATCATGAACCAACCAGCCCAAATGCGTACACTACTGCAGTTCATTTCTACTACATCGGGCTCTTTTTCTTCGTTCACGCCTTTCTCGTGCTTACGTTCTTCAGTCATTTGCATAAATCTGCTCGCCACTGCGACGTGTAGAGCTCGTCTCTACACGTACTCGCTCAAGCATTCCTACCTACCGCCGGAAGTTGCCCGTCTTTTCGGGGCTCTGATGCCTTCAGAAGGCCATGCCAAAAGACTGTGCCGCATCTTGCGGTCAGAGGCATGCCGACAAGTTCGCTTCTTCACGGACTGCTTGCAGATTGTGAACTACAATGAAATGCCTTTACCCAGTGCACAGAAGAGGTTTCTGGAAGACCAGCGACTGGCGTCTCAGACTGCTGACTTCCTTTGGGGCAACTTGGTCGTTCGACTGCCCAGGAGCAAAATGCAGTATCCAGAGCAAGGTAAAGACGTCAAGGTACTTGGGCACGCCTCAGTGCCGAAGAACGTGGCTGATCTTCTCAAGCTCGGGCCAAAATTCTGTGAGCACCCTCATTTGGACAAGACGGAACTACTCAGCCTAGTCAGAACAGCTGCTGGTAAAGCAAGTACAGATGAAGTTGACCGGTGCATCAGGGAAGGAGTTGACTGCCTGCCGGAGCGGGTTAAAAAAGGCAACACGGTGAAGCTCCGCTCAGCGGTTGCTGTCCTTCGGGAAGCCGGCCTGAAGCTGCTCCTGTCTGACAAAGAAGGAGGATTCGTCGTGGTGCCTCGTGGTCTGTACAAGGATAAAGCAGATGCGGCCATTAACGGCAACTTCAACGAAGTGAAAGGAGTGGTCCTTACGAAAGTTAAATCAAGGGCTGTCCAGCTGTGCGAAATAGCGGGACTTGCAAAATTGGCATCATCCGTGAAGGCCTGCAAAGAAACCAGCCTTTCAGCGTTTTTCAGCGCCAAGACTCACAAGGAACTTTGCCCGTTCCGGGCCATCGTCTCAGAGCGCGGAACCTGGCAGCGAGAAGTTGGTGCATTCCTGCAAAGGTTTTTGGGCCTCCTTGACATCGACGACACCTACCTCATAAGGACCCCAGGTACTGTTTCTGCCTATCTCCGAGAAGACTGTCCAGAGGGTGTATGCGCTTTTTCAGTCGATATCAAGGACTTATATTACTCGTTGCCTCAGGATGATGTGTGTGCAGAAGTTAGTAATTGCATTGACCGATACGGTGTTGTTAAGTTTCAGAATGCTATGGAATCACTGTCGACAAGTTTTTAGAGTTTTTAAAGTTTTATATGCAATCTACCTTCATCAGTTTTGACGATGAGCTTCTTATTCAGCGGAAAGGAGTCTGCATAGGCTCATGCATCGCCCCTCTTCTCAGCGACATTTTATTAGCCAGCTATGACCGTAATCTCGACAGCAAGCTCAGACAGACTAGCACGATAAAGGTGATGAGATACGTGGACGACTTTTTAATTTTTTATAGCACTAACCCTCGTGACGTGCAGCCTGCTGCTGCAATTTTTGACATATTCCTCACGGAATAAACTCCACTTGAATTGACTACTGAGTATCCATCACACAATAGGCTACGCTTCTTGGACTTGGAACTCTCGTTCTCAAACAACCATGTCTGTTGGGGGTATGCGCCTAGGTCACAAAAGAGCCTTCTTCCTTTCTCTTCTGCACACTCGAAGATTGTGAAGCGTGGCATTGCAAGGGCTTGCATGAAGGCGGCGCTTGAGAGGTCCTGTGACCACCAGGTTGAAGCGAGCTTTTCTTCTCAAGTCGCACGTCTGAAGCTTTCTGGCTTCCCAAAAACGCTTTTGACAAGCATCGCAGAAAGCCTCGTATCTGGCTTTAAGAACAAGTGCTCTACAGCTGTTCAGTCGGCGACACCCCGCAGCAATCAGTGGCGGTGATACCTTATGTGCACAAGGTGGCACATAATCTTAAGAAAGTGGTCAGCAGGGCAGGCGTTAGGTTGTTGTTTTCGGCCAGAAATAAACTTGGTAGCCTGTGTCAGCAAGTTAACCGAGAGACCAAGACGAAAAGATGTAGTAAGAAGCACCGGCAAAAGTTTGTTGAATGTTGCGAGGGTGTGGTGTACAAGATTCCGCTTTCTTGCGGGCGTTACTATGTGGGTCAAACTGGCCGGTGCGCTAATGACCGCATGCGCGAGCACGCGAACAAGGTCAGTAAACAAGCTAGAGATAGCCAACTGTCTATTCATTGTAATGATTGCGGTTGCCAGCCATCTTTTAAAGATTCTATTTTCCTGTCAAAATACCATGATGAACGCGCGCGTCTCATTTCTGAAGCGTATCACATCCATAACGGCGGCGAGGCATGTGTTAGCCTCCCCTCGATTTCACTCCTTCCGAAGGAGATAACATTTCTGTCAGATTGAGCGTTTCATTGCCTCTGCGCAGGCTGATCATCATTTTTGGTGTTTTTGCTTTTTTGCTTTTCCATTTTCTTGAGATTGTGGCGGAGCATATATATGTGGACTGGCAGAATAAAGCACATTTATTTGTTAGTCAGCGCCGTGGTTTGTGTCCTTTCTTCGTCCCGTCTTGTAGCGCTGTTTTCTACTGCAAATCATGAACCAACCAGCCCAAATGCGTACTCTACTGAAGCTATTGGCCCTTGGAATCTCCGTGGTGACTGGTCATTGGGCCCCTTTCCCTTTATTTTGTTGACGTCGCCCCGCACGTCCTCATGCTCTCCCATGCGACATCTTCAACGCCGTCGTCGTTTACGCGACACCGCGCGTGCACGCTTCCTTCTTTTCTCTGAAGCGCACTTTTCAAAGGCGCACATTCAAACGCGCACCACACATCAGTGTCACAGATGTTACTTGCTTACAAACCTTTTTTTCTGAGACCGTGGTTCTTGGTTTAAAGTTGATTTATGAATGTCCGGTTACAGCCTTTTTAATCAGTTTCGTAGCGACCGCCTTGTCATTCTTTTTTGCCTTTTTTTTTCCTCATGCTCATGGTTCATAGAATCTGCATTTGCCGCATTTTGTAACACCCTTATCAAAATTAATAGAAATACCGGCTGACCTAGCCACTCGATACCGTTTGTGCTATTTTTCGATATTTGTTCGCCTTCCAATATACTGTCTGCGTTTTCTCAAATGTGTTAAATCGTCTAACAGGGCAACACCATCTGGAGGCTAGCGGTCGATGTGGACTACTGGCCACCAAATACTACGTTTGCCGTTACCTTGGGAATGGCCGGCAGATGGTACAGGCCGAAATACCCCGACAACAAGCCGAGCACACCAGGGAATTACACGTTGGGCTTCCCGTGCGCGACAGAGGAACACGCGCCAAGGGGTCAGATGGTGAATGTCACTGAGGTGAGGACATCACTTAACTGTTACTTCTTTTCTATGATTTGTGATAATGTATAGTACAAGTGAGCGTGAACGTGTGCTCAACTTGGTATCGTCGAAGTGAGAAAGAGTCTACAACGCCATAAAAGAAAGCTAAACGCGCCTTAATGGCCCTACCAAAATAAATCTACGTTACGTATTACGAACAGCAGTTATTTTTTTTATAAATACTTCAATTCCTTTCATGGATTTTCGCAGAATGGGATAGCAAGATAACAAGAACATAAACCAAATAAATAAAGAAAGCCAGTATATAAAAAATGTATTCAGAAAACGTCTGAAAGCAAAAACGAAGCACCCTAACATTCCGCAGTACAAGACTAACGAAACATATTAGGGGTGATAGAGCATAGGTCTATAAATTTATGCGCTCTCGTTGAGGCTGGAAGAAAGTAAAGCTGAAGATGGCTGCAAAACTTCGGCGCTGGTTAGTCTGTTCCAGTCATTTATAGTTGGCGGAAAGACTGGGTATTTAAGACATTTGTTACGGGTTACAAAGGGTGTTGTTGTAAGCTCATGCCTTTGTCGTGTAGCATGACCTGATGAACATGTGAATATTTTTGAAAGATCTACATGTAATGTCCATTTATCAGCAGATATAGACATTTTAATCTGTTTAAGCGGTTCCTTTCAGTTA
Source organism: Rhipicephalus appendiculatus (assembly GCA_030522465.1). NCBI lineage: Eukaryota > Metazoa > Arthropoda > Arachnida > Ixodida > Ixodidae > Rhipicephalus > Rhipicephalus appendiculatus. Next base: position 41,847 of record JALIZH010013479.1, on the reverse strand, counting down.
GTGTTGGTAGATTAGTCCGTGCTGTAAGTTCTGTAATTGAGTTTCGTACAAAGCTGTTGTAAGTGATTCGAATGGCCTTTTTTTTGCACTCTTTCTAACTTGTTGACGTTTTGGTTCTAGTGAAAAGGATCCGCATAAATGATGCATAGTCTGAGGTCGGTATAATGATAGATTTACATGCGCGAAGACGGACTGAGGGGGTTGAAAGTTTCGAAGCCCTTCTGAGGATGAAAAAATTTTCAGATTCCTGTTTTACTTGCTGTATCGGTGTGTTTGGTCCAGTTAAGGTCATTTGCGATCCATAGCCCAATATATTTGTAGTGTGTGACTTCATAAAGTTTGGTGTGCTAAGTGCAGTAATCAAACTTTAATAGATTTTTCATTATTGGTTTGCATTATTGGTTTGCATAAACAAGGTTTTTCACGTTAAGACACATTATTTCACACTATTTAACATGTGTTGGCCAGAGACGCAGCATATTTCTTCATGAAGGACACAGTCACCAGCGTTAAAAATAATGTCCGGGCGTGTTCAGTGAAAAGAACTGCCGGTTTTACAAGTGATACGAAGAAATTGTGCGTGGCTTTCCGATATCACTGGACACCCGTCGATTATGTCGGTGATCACATGTCTTCTCGGCAACACTGTCTTCAAAACTTTGGACGTCACCTCCCAACACTTCAAAGCCAGAGTGACTGCACTACATCATAAAACAACACTTCCGCGCTGGCCGACCGAGCCGCACTCTCAGTTAAACCTTCCCTAACTCCCCTCACCCAGTGATGTTAGGTACTACGCCGAAAACTTCCCTATCAGAGACATGAAAATTCCCTATTTCGGGCATTTCCCGCTGCATACGTTGATGCCATTCGATCATGTTTACCTGAACAATAGTATCATGAGCCCCCCCCCTCCCACACGCACACATCCACGCGTGTGACGTGTTTGCGAATATTGAAGTCATGACTAGCGCCTGCACTCCGGCACAACAAAAGCATGTGCTGTAAATACATTTCACATAGTGGGCTTCGAGTCTCCCACAAGGAGCGAACTAAAAAATCGCTCCATATAAATGTAACAAACAAATCTCAAAGGCTATGCTTTCGGGCTGCGTGCGCCACAAGCAAGTTCAGAAGCCAAAGGCGCGCTATGATCGTTATGTATCGGTCATCTTAGGTGAATTTTACCATTCCTGAAGTTCCCCGCTCTTCCGCCAATGTGATGACTGAAAATTTCCCGAAAAAGGGCAAATTCCTCGCGAGGAACATCAGTGCCCTGACCCCCCGTCCCCGCACGCTTATAAGGGGGTTCCATTCGGGTTTGGGAATCTTCCACATGACTCATCCGCTCACAGCATGGCGAAGGCTTGGATATAGTGTGAGAAACTTTTCGTACCTTTGTCTGTGGCGGTGGTCGCGTCGGTGGTAGCCGCGTCGACGTCTCGAGGTCTCTCGATCTCGCACGGGCGCTAGGCTGTTTCGACGTTGCATGACTCATCCGCTCACAGCATGGCGAAAGCTTGGGTATAGTGTCAGAAACTTTTTGTACCTTTGTCTGTGGCGGTGGTCGCGTCGGTGGTAGCCGCGTCGACGTCTCGAGGTCTCTCGATCTCGCACGGGCGCTAGGCTGTTTCGACGTTGCATGACTCATCCGCTCACAGCATGGCGAAGGCTTGGATATAGTGTGAGAAACTTTTCGTACCTCTGTCTGTGGCGGTGGTCGCGTCGGTGGTAGCCACGTCGACGTCTCGAGGTCTCTCGATCTCGCACGGGCGCTAGGCTGTTTCGACGTTGCATGACTCATCCGCTCACAGCATGGCGAAAGCTTGGGTATAGTGTGAGAAACTTTTCGTACCTTTGTCTGTGGCGGTGGTCGCGTCGGTGGTAGCCACGTCGACGTCTCGAGGTCTCTCGATCTCGCACGGGCGCTAGGCTGTTTCGACGTTGCATGACTCAAAATGGTGGAATGCTGGGCCAGTTGGTGTAACATAATGTAGAAATATATGAGCGCACAAGGTAAAAGGAAGGATGAGAACTAGACAGGACAGACGCTCATGTCTGTCCTGTCTAGTTCTCTTCCTTCCTTTTACCTTGTGCGCTCATATATTTCTACATTGCATGACTCATCCGCTCACAGCATGGCGAAAGCTTGGATATAGTGTGAGAAACTTTTCGTACCTTTGTCTGTGGCGGTGGTCGCGTCGGTGGTAGCCACGTCGATGTCTCCAGGTCTCTCGATCTCGCACGGGCGCTAGGCTGTTTCGACGTTGCATGACTCATCTGCTCACAGCATGGCGAAAGCTTGGATATAGTGTGAGAAACTTTTCGTACCTTTGTCTGTGGCGGTGGTCGCGTCGGTGGTAGCCACGTAGACGTCTCGAGGTCTCTCGATCTCGCACGGGCGCTAGGCTGTTTCGACGTTGCATGACTCATCCGCTCACAGCATGGCAAAGGCTTGGATATAGTGTGAGAAAATTTTCGTGCCTTCGTCTGCGGCGGTGGTCGCGTCGGTGGTAGCCACGTCGACGTCTCGAGGTCTCTCGATCTCTCGCGGGCGCTAGGCTGTCTCGACGTGACATGACTCATCCGCTCACAGCATGGCGAAGGCTTGGATGTAGTGTGAGAAACTTCTCGTGCCTTCGTCTGCGGTGGTGGTCGCGTCGGTGGTAGCCACGTCGATGTCTCGGGGTCTCTCGATCTCTCGCGGGCGCTAGGCTGTCTCGACGTGGCATGACTCATCCGCTCACAGCATGGCGAAGGCTTGGATATAGTGTGAGAAACTTTTCGTGCCTTCGTCTGCGGCGGTGGTCGCGTCGGTGGTAGCCACGTCGACGTCTCGAGGTCTCTCGATCTCGCACGGGCGCTAGGCTGTTTCGACGTTGCATGACTCATCCGCTCACAGCATGGCGAAGGCTTGGATATAGTGTGAGAAACTTTTCGTACCTTTGTCTGTGGCGGTGGTCGCGTCGGTGGTAGCCACGTCGACGTCTCGAGGTCTCTCGATCTCGCACGGGCGCTAGGCTGTTTCGACGTTGCATGACTCATCCGCTCACAGCATGGCGAAAGCTTGGATATAGTGTGAGAAACTTTTCGTACCTTTGTCTGTGGCGGTGGTCGCGTCGGTGGTAGCCACGTCGACGTCTCGAGGTCTCTCGATCTCGCACGGGCGCTAGGCTGTTTCGACGTTGCATGACTCATCCGCTCACATCATGGCGAAAGCTTGGATATAGTGTGAGAAACTTTTCGTACCTTTGTCTGTGGCGGTGGTCGCGTCGGTGGTAGCCACGTCGACGTCTCGAGGTGTCTCGATTTCGCACGGGCGCTAGGCTGTTTCGACGTTGCATGACTCATCCGCTCACAGCATGGCGAAAGCTTGGATATAGTGTGAGAAACTTTTCGTACCTTTGTCTGTGGCGGTGGTCGCGTCGGTGGTAGCCACGTCGATGTCTCGAGGTCTCTCGATCTCGCACGGGCGCTAGGCTGTTTCGACGTTGCATGACTCATCCGCTCACAGCATGGCGAAAGCTTGGATATAGTGTGAGAAACTTTTCGTACCTTTGTCTGTGGCGGTGGTCGCGTCGGTGGTAGCCACGTCGACGTCTCGAGGTCTCTCGATCTCGCACGGGCGCTAGGCTGTTTCGACGTTGCATGACTCATCCGCTCACAGCATGGCAAAGGCTTGGATATAGTGTGAGAAACTTTTCGTGCCTTCGTCTGCGGCGGTGGTCGCGTCGGTGGTAGCCACGTCGACGTCTCGAGGTCTCTCGATCTCTCGCGGGCGCTAGGCTGTCTCGACGTGACATGACTCATCCGCTCACAGCATGGCGAAGGCTTGGATATGGTGTGAGAAAATTTTCGTGCCTTCGTCTGCGGCGGTGGTCACGTCGGTGGTAGCCACGTCGACGTCTCGAGGTCTCTCGATCTCTCGCGGGCGCTAGGCTGCCTCGACGTGACATGACTCATCCGCTCACAGCATGGCGAAGGCTTGGATGTAGTGTGAGAAACTTCTCGTGCCTTCGTCTGCGGTGGTGGTCGCGTCGGTGGTAGCCACGTCGATGTCTCAGGGGTCTCTCGATCTCTCGCGGGCGCTAGGCTGTCTCGACGTGGCATGACTCATCCGCTCACAGCATGGCGAAGGCTTGGATATAGTGTGAGAAACTTTTCGTGCCTTCGTCTGCGGCGGTGGTCGCGTCGGTGGTAGCCACGTCGACGTCTCGAGGTCTCTCGATTTCGCACGGGCGCTAGGCTGTTTCGACGTTGCATGACTCATCCGCTCACATCATGGCGAAAGCTTGGATATAGTGTGAGAAACTTTTCGTACCTTTGTCTGTGGCGGTGGTCGCGTCGGTGGTAGCCACGTCGATGTCTCGAGGTCTCTCGATCTCGCACGGGCGCTAGGCTGTTTCGACGTTGCATGACTCATCCGCTCACAGCATGGCGAAAGCTTGGATATAGTGTGAGAAACTTTTCGTACCTTTGTCTATGGCGGTGGTCGCGTCGGTGGTAGCCACGTAGACGTCTCGAGGTCTCTCGATCTCGCACGGGCGCTAGGCTGTTTCGACATTGCATGACTCATCCGCTCACATCATGGCGAAAGCTTGGATATAGTGTGAGAAACTTTTCGTACCTTTGTCTGTGGCGGTGGTCGCGTCGGTGGTAGCCACGTCGACGTCTCGAGGTGTCTCGATTTCGCACGGGCGCTAGGCTGTTTCGACGTTGCATGACTCATCCGCTCACATCATGGCGAAAGCTTGGATATAGTGTGAGAAACTTTTCGTACCTTTGTCTGTGGCGGTGGTCGCGTCGGTGGTAGCCACGTCGATGTCTCGAGGTGTCTCGATTTCGCACGGGCGCTAGGCTGTTTCGACGTTGCATGACTCATCCGCTCACATCATGGCGAAAGCTTGGATATAGTGTGAGAAACTTTTCGTACCTTTGTCTGTGGCGGTGGTCGCGTCGGTGGTAGCCACGTCGATGTCTCGAGGTCTCTCGATCTCGCACGGGCGCTAGGCTGTTTCGACGTTGCATGACTCATCCGCTCACAGCATGGCGAAAGGCTTGGATATAGTGTGAGAAACTTTTCGTACCTTTGTCTATGGCGGTGGTCGCGTCGGTGGTAGCCACGTAGACGTCTCGAGGTCTCTCGATCTCGCACGGGCGCTAGGCTGTTTCGACATTGCATGACTCATCCGCTCACATCATGGCGAAAGGCTTGGATATAGTGTGAGAAACTTTTCGTACCTTTGTCTGTGGCGGTGGTCGCGTCGGTGGTAGCCACGTCGACGTCTCGAGGTGTCTCGATTTCGCACGGGCGCTAGGCTGTTTCGACGTTGCATGACTCATCCGCTCACATCATGGCGAAAGCTTGGATATAGTGTGAGAAACTTTTCGTACCTTTGTCTGTGGCTGTGGTCGCGTCGGTGGTAGCCACGTCGATGTCTCGAGGTCTCTCGATCTCGCACGGGCGCTAGGCTGTTTCGACGTTGCATGACTCATCCGCTCACAGCATGGCGAAAGCTTGGATATAGTGTGAGAAACTTTTCGTACCTTTGTCTATGGCGGTGGTCGCGTCGGTGGTACCCACGTCGACGTCTCGAGGTCTCTCGATCTCGCACGGGCGCTAGGCTGTTTCGACGTTGCATGACTCATCCGCTCACAGCATGGCAAAGGCTTGGATATAGTGTGAGAAACTTTTCGTGCCTTCGTCTGCGGCGGTGGTCGCGTCGGTGGTAGCCACGTCGACGTCTCGAGGTCTCTCGATCTCTCGCGGGCGCTAGGCTGTCTCGACGTGACATGACTCATCCGCTCACAGCATGGCGAAGGCTTGGATATGGTGTGAGAAAATTTTCGTGCCTTCGTCTGCGGCGGTGGTCACGTCGGTGGTAGCCACGTCGACGTCTCGAGGTCTCTCGATCTCTCGCGGGCGCTAGGCTGCCTCGACGTGACATGACTCATCCGCTCACAGCATGGCGAAGGCTTGGATATGGTGTGAGAAACTTTTCGTGCCTTCGTCTGCGGTGGTGGTCGCGTCGGTGGCAGCCACGTCGACTTCTCGAGTTGTCTTGATCTGGCGCGGTTGCTAGACTGTCCAGACGTATGCTGTCGCCGAGGAGGTAAGGAGGCGTGCTTTTGGCGACTTTTTTATGCTTGTTTATTTTTTCGATGCGCTCTGTGTAGTTAGCTTTGTCAACACTAACTATTGGCTCGTTTGAAAGCGGTGGCAGGCGCTTAATTAAGCGTTCGCTTGTGACAGCGGGCTGCTTTATGTTCATACCCTGGAACCACGTGTTCCACATTGGAACCATGTTCAGTAGCGTTGAATATAACTTGACTTAAGAATAATTATTCCTTTTAGTAACAAACATAGTGTATGCTGAATACATCATACATGTATCTTTTGTAAGATGATAAACGTAGTCTGATTACGCCTAGGGTTCTTATTGGTAATACTAAAGTCAAATTTTCTTTGCAAGTACGACTGCATTTCGCTGACTATGACAGCCGATGCTGCTGCCGTCTCATCGCGTAGTTCCCAATCGGATTCAGGACAGCATTGCCACGCAGGAGCTCACGTCTCAATCAAACGAAAAAAAGCAAGATGAGTGCTCCAGACCGGTCCATACTCGCCGAAGTATTAACTCACGCCGTCAACCGATGTTCCTATTAGCTGTGTCTAAATATTTTTAAAAATTTATTCGAAAAAGAGGGAACAGTAACTTCCATCGCCCGTTACTTTTAATTAAATTGTTATAATTACAAAATAAACGAAAATAAAATGACCAAAAAGTAACTTGCCGCCATTGTGATCCGAACATAAACATTTTGCATTACGCGTGTGGTGAATCGTCAGTAGTGCTAAGGCCGTCGCTCCTACGATTATTTGTGCATGTACTGACGATTATTTATGTATGTCGAAGCCCGCAAGTCATAGTTAGCGTCACTTGTGGCCACGGTGATTGTGTTGGCTTCATATGGATTCCCAACGCTGCAGTTCAAAACGTACTTGCCTGCTTTATACGGTTACGTCTAGCAAAAACGGGTGGCACGCTCAATTTTCCCTTTCTTCGATCACTGTCAGCTTCATGCAGCAGTCTTATTAACAATTCGTCATTTCTTGCAGCTAGACTGTTCTGACGTTTAGCATGTGTAATAGCGAGAACCATTTTTTGATTCCAACAGGCTTGTATCGACCAAAGATACAGTGGGAACTTCCGATACGACATAGCCTATAAATCCGAATTCACGTACAACAAGAATGAGAAATGGCTATTTACGTATGACACGGCTCGAGCTCTTCGTTTCAAGGTAAGAGTAGAGACGTGGATAGAGGTGGAAATGGGCTGCACTGATCTAGGTGGTACAACATTACAACGCATTCTAACATCCCTTCGAAGAGAACGAAGTCAGGGGCGATAGACACACAGCTGAATAAAAAGCAATTTTTTTTAGGAGCGAAGCTCCTTAGGCCGGCACCCGTTCGCCGTTGAAGCTCCCTGGATGCGTCGCCAGCTCAAAAAGACAATGAAACGCCGTGCGCGCCGAACGCCGAGCGGTTTGCTTCTAGCGCACCAGAAATTCGAGGTTAAATAAATGAAATAAGCTATGTGCACAACTGGTCATAATGGTCGTCTTCACTTTCACCATCGTGAATTGTGAAATGACAACCATCATTCTAGCGCAGCACGGGCGCTTTGTCTAAGGTAGCAGTAGACGCTCTTCCCTCGCAGTGCCGGCGCAACAACAACAAAAAAATTGAAGGACACTTTGTACATTCCAAAGTGTGTTCGGCGAAAGCGTGTGGCCATTCCACTGATTATGCCATGTCTCTTTTTTCTTTTACACTCTCAGTGGGATAAGACACAAACCGAGTGGGCGCGTGTTTTCTTCTTTAATTTTTTACCGCGAATCGCAGCGAGACGCGAGACTCATCTTCCTCCGTTCGCATGAGTTAGTATTTTCTCGCGCTTTGCGCATCGTGCAAACGCAATCCGCGTTCCAGCTCTTAAGTTGACGGACCCTTTGTAAATTGGCAAGTGTATTCCGTGAACGCCTTGGTCCATTGAGGCGGTGTCGGTCAGAATGATTGCAAACTCAGGGCACAGCGACGCTACGCAAGCAAAGCGTGAGCGCTTTAGAGTCCGACGCGACCGGCGCCCGTCTGTGCATCCCGGCGGCCACCTGGCTCCGTGCCAGAGCTCGGATGGACGGACGGACGGACGGACGGACGGACGGACGGACGGACGGACGGACGGACGGACGGACGGACGGACGAACGAACAGACAGACAGACGGACGGACGGACACCAGACGGACGTGAGCATGAGACATTAAAGGCTTTCGCCTTCAAAGATTACACCATCTCCAGCTAAAGGGAACCATGTGTAGATGCGAAGCAGCGGGCGCTAACGCTTACACTGGCGGCGGCGTTGACGCTGGCGCTCATCGCAGCTTTGCACAGGAGAGAAACCTGGGGGGCGCAAAGCACGCAGTGATGGACCGGTGTTTCCTACTGGAACATCCCAATCGCTGCTAATGGGCAATGAGAGACAGAAGACTCCGATTGGACACAGAGACCCGCAGTCCGCTTTTAGTTAACACGCACGCTGCGAATTTTTTATCGTTCGACAACGCACAGGAGAAATCTCCCACCGGCACCACCTTGCAGGTCAAGATCCATTGCCATATATGCGGGGTGGCCAGTGAACGGTTGTGCAGCGCGAGCAGTCGGTTTTTTCAACCAAGAAACTCGCTAGCAGACGCTGCCTGCGTCGGCGTCACGAGGCGAGAGAGGGGGGAGCGTAGGAGAGGGGAAGACGCGCATGCGCAGTGGGGGGTTTTCATCCGCAACGAAAAACGCGGAGCTCCGCTGCCAGTGGATAATTCCAATCAACAGGAAAAACTATAAGCCCAGTAAAAGTGTACGAGTAAGTATACACGTACTGCGTGTATTCAAGCATGACGCCATCTATTTCGCTTTACAGCAGTAATTTACGTGCAGTATGCCTGTAGTATGCGGCACCAAATCAATGCCGTACTGTTCTGCAGGCCGCGTGCCAATAATAGGAGATATTACGGCTCACACATGCACGCACACTGCGCACGTTTAGTACAAATATAACGGCGTACTATCGCGACGCAAAGAAACGTGAACAGCGTAAAGCGTGACTTTCGACTCAGTGCAACTGCGACATGTCTTGACTGTCGCTAGGTGAATCTGAGCTTTCAGCCGGCGTCATCGTAGCACTATAAAATCTCGCTCTGGCTGGCACATTCGAGTACCGGGCATGACTGGCAAATGATAAACACATGCGGTGCATGAGCGCACACCGGAGTGGGATTCTAGCGCTACAGTGACGCCGGCTGAAAGCACAAGTTTTGCCTAGCGACAGTCAAGGCATGTCGCAGTTCGATTGAGTCGAAAGCTACGCTTTACGCTGTTCACGTTTCTTCACGATAGTACGTGCCTGATGAAGTTGCTTCCGCAGTCTGCAATGCCCTTGCTGTAGACATTCCGGAATGTCGAGGAAGGTCTTCTTGACGTTTCACAAGAAAACAGTACAAACATCCAGGAGAGGAAAACCGTGAAACATGCTCACAGCCGGACTCCGGTGGGAAGTTTCGCGTTTGAATCGCGCAGCTTGTTCTAGCATGGCAGTTCAGCGTGTTGCTTCGCCGAGCTTGAGCCAGATGGCGCGACGTGCTGCCTAAATATGGCAGCACACACTGAACTCACTGTGTTCTGGTTTATAGAAAGCCTGCAAGGATTACCGCGCTGCTGAACGTCGAACGCTTACCTAACAGGCGTGGTGCTCTTGATAGCTTCCTAAAAAGGCGCGCTTTTCAGGAATTAACTGACATCACGTTTTTCGCGAGCTTTCAAAGCGCTAAGCTCTTTGCTTCAAGTTAACATCGAACCCTCGCCCGCCTCCAAAAAAAAGAGCACATAACAAAACACATGACGCGCTTTGTGGAATGTGGATGCGCAATTGTTCAGAATACACATTTTATGCGCGCGCGCTGTGACATTTGCCGAAAAAGGCAACGTATAAATTAAGAGTGGCTGCTAGCAGCGTCGCATCTTTACTCCCTTCGTCCTGTCTGAAATGCTTTTTGTTTCCCTCCGTGAAGGAGTGCACATATGTCTCGTCTCGCGCTCCAGTACGCATTGTGAATAATATCTGGATGTGTCCATGTGTTCTCAAAAGAAACAAACGGAAATATTCGGGAAATTACATCTTTGACAACGCTTCAAGCACAAATATGTCTAGTGCGTAATCTTGTGGTATATGTTGAATGGTGAATGGTGAATTCAGCTAGTGAATCTGACCCTGGTTGGTATATGCCTTTCTCAACGTAATCAACCACGTGACCGACGTTGTCGGGATCGTTAACGCTAACACTTTTGTCACAATTATATGGTGAAAAGAATGTAGTCGTAAAAATAACTTCTACGTATCAGCAAATTATCTATAACCTAATAGTCTTGATATCGGAGACCCTAGACTAGAATAAACACTGCGTGTAGTCAACAAAACACGAGTGAAATACGAGTAATTGGCTGTTAGAACGAAAAGTATAGAGCAGCAAACCAAAAATTACGAAGGGTTGTAGGTTGTATTGAGTCAGACAGTAAATGACGTTAACTTGCGCGATGCAGACAATAACCAATTCCCAATTGAAATAACCGGCAGGGCATTCACGATTAATTTTTAAACAAAATCTTAAGTTAAAATAAATCCTTAAAGGGGCCCTGCAACACTTTTTCGGCATGGTCAGAAAGCGCCGCTGATCGATATTCGAGGCTCCTGAGAACACGTAAGACAAACATTCTAGCGCAACAGGCGGCCTGGAATTTACAATTAATTATCAAAATCAGCTAGAAAATCTTCGCTAATTTTTCTATAAATGATGCCGTGTACTTAGGTGACCGCGCATTATACCCAAATTCACTGCCATGGGGAGATTTGAGCATCGTGAGCTCCATAATTGCCGTGGCCGCAGCGAGAGGCCGCTACGTGCCTGCGCGCGCACTCGCGATCAGCGTGACGTAACTTTCTCTCGTGCCATCCCTCCCTCTTTAGCTTGCGGCGTGCTCGTTGAGCCGAGAGAACGGAGACAGCAATTACAGCGTGCGGCAAATCTGTAACTCCGCTCGTTCTTGAAAGTAAGCCGCACTTTCGAAGAAAAGGAAGAGTGCTGAAAGTCATGACGCGCGCGTGACATAACTTCTTTCCCTCATGCCATCTTTCCCTCTTTGGCTTGAGGCGCGCTGCTTGAGGCAAGAGAACAGATACAGCAATTACAGCGTGCGGCAAATCTGTAACTCCGCTCGTTCTTCAAAGTAAGCCGCACTTTCGAAGAAAAAAAGTGGTGAGAACATGACGCGCGCGTGACGTAACTTCTTTCCTTCGTGCCATCGTGCTCGTGCTCTTTGGATTGCGGCGCGCTCGTTGAGGCGAGAGAGAACAGATACAGCAATTACAGCGTGCAGCAAATCTCAACTCCGCTCGTTCTTGAAAGTAAGCCGCACTTTCGAAGAAAAGGCAGAGTACTGAAAGTCATGACGCGCGCGTGACATAACTTCTTTCCCTCATGCCATCTTTCCCTCTTTGGCTTGAGGCGCGCTGCTTGAGGCAAGAGAACAGATACAGCAATTACAGCGTGCGGCAAATCTGTAACTCCGCTCGTTCTTGAAAGTAAGCCGCACTTTCGAAGAAAAAAAGTGGTGAGAACATGACGCGCGCGTGACGTAACTTCTTTCCCTCATGCCATCTTTCCCTCTTTGGCTTGAGGCGCGCTGCTTGAGGCAAGAGAACAGATACAGCAATTACAGCGTGCGGCAAATCTGTAACTCCGCTCGTTCTTGAAAGTAAGCCGCACTTTCGAAGAAAAGGAAGAGTGCTGAAAGTCATGACGCGCGCGTGACATAACTTCTTTCCCTCATGCCATCTTTCCCTCTTTGGCTTGAGGCGCGCTGCTTGAGGCAAGAGAACAGATACAGCAATTACAGCTTGCGGCAGATCTCTAACTCCGCTCGTTCTTGAAAGTAAGCCGCGCTTTCGAAGAAAAGGAAGAGTGCTGAAAGTCATGACGCGCGCGTGACATAACTTCTTTCCCTCATGCCATCTTTCCCTCTTTGGCTTGAGGCGCGCTGCTTGAGGCAAGAGAACAGATACAGCAATTACAGCGTGCGGCAAATCTGTAACTCCGCTCGTTCTTGAAAGTAAGCCGCACTTTCGAAGAAAAGGAAGAGTGCTGAAAGTCATGACGCGCGCGTGACATAACTTCTTTCCCTCATGCCATCTTTCCCTCTTTGGCTTGAGGCGCGCTGCTTGAGGCAAGAGAACAGATACAGCAATTACAGCGTGCGGCAAATCTGTAACTCCGCTCGTTCTTGAAAGTAAGCCGCACTTTCGAAGAAAAGGAAGAGTGCTGAAAGTCATGACGCGCGCGTGACATAACTTCTTTCCCTCATGCCATCTTTCCCTCTTTGGCTTGAGGCGCGCTGCTTGAGGCAAGAGAACCGATACAGCAATTACAGCGTGCGGCAAATCTGTAACTCCGCTCGTTCTTGAAAGTAAGCCGCACTTTCGAAGAAAAGGAAGAGTGCTGAAAGTCATGACGCGCGCGTGACATAACTTCTTTCCCTCATGCCATCTTTCCCTCTTTGGCTTGAGGCGCGCTGCTTGAGGCAAGAGAACAGATACAGCAATTACAGCGTGCGGCAAATCTGTAACTCCGCTCGTTCTTGAAAGTAAGCCGCACTTTCGAAGAAAAGGAAGAGTGCTGAAAGTCATGACGCGCGCGTGACATAACTTCTTTCCCTCATGCCATCTTTCCCTCTTTGGCTTGAGGCGCGCTGCTTGAGGCAAGAGAACAGATACAGCAATTACAGCGTGCGGCGAATCTGTAACTCCGCTCGTTCTTGAAAGTAAGCTGCACTTTCGAAGAAAAGGAAGAGTGCTGAAAGTCATGACGCGCGCGTGACATAACTTCTTTCCCTCATGCCATCTTTCCCTCTTTGGCTTGAGGCGCGCTGCTTGAGGCAAGAGAACAGATACAGCAATTACAGCGTGCGGCAAATCTGTAACTCCGCTCGTTCTTGAAAGTAAGCCGCACTTTCGAAGAAAAGGAAGAGTACTGAAAGTCATGACGCGCGCGTGACATAACTTCTTTCCCTCATGCCATCTTTCCCTCTTTGGCTTGAGGCGCGCTGCTGAGGCAAGAGAACAGATACAGCAATTACAGCGTGCGGCAAATCTGTAACTCCGCTCGTTCTTGAAAGTAAGCCGCACTTTCGAAGAAAAGGAAGAGTACTGAAAGTCATGACGCGCGCGTGACATACCTTCTTTCCCTCATGCCATCTCTTTTCCCTCTTTGGCTTGAGGCGCGCTGCTTGAGGCAAGAGAACCGATACAGCAATTACAGCGTGCGGCAAATCTGTAACTCCGCTCGTTCTTGAAAGTAAGCCGCACTTTCGAAGAAAAGGAAGAGTGCTGAAAGTCCATGACGCGCGCGTGACATAACTTCTTTCCCTCATGCCATCTTTCCCTCTTTGGCTTGAGGCGCGCTGCTTGAGGCAAGAGAACAGATACAGCAATTACAGCGTGCGGCAAATCTGTAACTCCGCTCGTTCTTGAAAGTAAGCCGCACTTTCGAAGAAAAGGAAGAGTGCTGAAAGTCATGACGCGCGCGTGACATAACTTCTTTCCCTCATGCCATCTTTCCCTCTTTGGCTTGAGGCGCGCTGCTTGAGGCAAGAGAACAGATACAGCAATTACAGCTTGCGGCAGATCTCTAACTCCGCTCGTTCTTGAAAATAAGCCGCACTTTCGAAGAAAAAAAAAGTGGTGAGAACATGACGCGCGCGTGACGTAACTTCTTTCCTTCGTGCCATCGTGCTCGTGCTCTTTGAATTGCGGCGCGCTCGTTGAGGCGAGAGAACAGATACAGCAATTACAGCGTGCAGCAAATCTCAACTCCGCTCGTACTTGAGGGATTCTAAAAATTTTTGCGGCTCTCGATTCGTGATACAATAAACTCCTTTAATGGTGCCATTCGACGGTCACATGGAGAAGTGTTGCACGGCCGCTTTAAACTTTTGACGAGCGCAAAAGAGCAATGGAGCAGCGTGCTCCTGCCTTAGACTTCAGGGACAGTGTGACGATTGCAAACTGTATCCTTCTTCGCAGTTGTGCGAGACCAAGAAGAACATGACGCAGCTCCATTACACGTTCGCCGCCGTCAACATCCAGTTCGAGGATGCCAGGGACTACTGCGCCTACGGAGAGTTCCCACGGCTGCGCGCGCTGAAGGCTCTGGCGCGCTTTTTCGCGTTCCAGTACACTTCCCCTGATAATGAGACAGCGTGCTTACATGCTACGTAACGATAATCACGTGCATTACAATCCATGTGTGTTTATTGGTTTCGGTGCTATTTGTATTTTTATCTGAGAAAGTAATTTTAATTTATTATTAGTATATGACATGTTATTTCGTTTATTCTTCAGCCCGTAAGGGACAACTAGAAATAGGATACTAAAACGAAAAAGTGCTCTGAAAGTGCGCTGTACTCCTAGATCCATGAAGATTCCCGCTCTTCTTCATAAACTGACAATAAAAACAAAAGCACGCAAGTGTATCGCAATCACTAGTACACTTATAGGCTGTGTTCCAATTCTGGACAGCATCGTAGACAGTCTACGCTGACAGCTTAGAAGAAGACATCGAGCCCATGTTGTCAGAGAAATGGAACGCGTCCAGAAGACGTCTACGCGACGTGACGCCACCTCGCGTCGAGAAGAGAAAGCTAAGAAAAATAAACGTAACTGTTATTTCTTTAGGCTCTTTCGTGTTCAGATGTGTGAAAAATTTAACGTAGCTAACATTAAGCATCTGTAAAAGCGTCTGCTTGTGCGCAGACGACAATATCGGCGAGATCCGCTATCCGCCAATTTCGCTGAGCCGCCATCTTGTTTGGACAGCAAAGTAGTCTGCATCGTATTTGTCTCCGATGCTGTCTCCGCGAAGCTGTCTTTTTGCCGGCTAAGCGAGAATGGGAATGGGACTTAAGATGGCCGCTGTCCACTTAGCTGTCTATTTTGCCGTCTACGGTGAGTATTGGAACACACCCATAGTCTCGCTTTCTCTCTCAACTGTTGATGCATGGATCAGCCGATGCGCTCCGCTCTGCTCACGACACTCACACAGCTTGTTCTATAGCTATACAAAACTTCGCGAGTGACAAGACATCTAGTACTTTCTGCCAAGTAATACTACGTCTGTGCGGTAGCAATACGGTGGTGTTCCGTGTCGCAGAAGTAAACTATCGTGACATTTTCATGCGGCAACGTCTACATGCAGAAGCCTCCAATTATTACGCGCGTATAACGTCAACCATTGTCGCATTCCTTAGACACGTATTATGTTTGGTGGTGGTGTTAAATTTATCCTCGTGATTAAGTGTCTGTAATGGTGCCTGATTTTGAGAGCGAGCCCCACTGAGACCTGGATCTTCTTCTTAGTCCCATGAGAGACGAAGCGGAAGGGGCGCAAGTTGTGCTGGGTTGTCCAAGGTCAAATTATATCGGTCGTGAAACTTGGAACGAAAAGTGGTCGAAAACGCGTTGTCAGACATGAACGTCCGCCGTACGATTGCAGCCCGACTAGATGAAGAGGGGACAAATAACGAAAACCAAAAACTCAATATGGAATTTTCTTTGGAATAGTCTGTTTTTTATATGAGGAAATAAACTGGAAGTTTACGTTACTGTTCATCTGACACTTGTCTAAATAGATGATTACCTCTTTTTTTTTTTTTTACTCGAGCGCCAGAAGTGGGGGGAGGGGATGGCGAATGCAGGCAGTATGCTATGTGGGCTTGTCTTTCGTTCGGCGCATCGTCAGGTGCAACGAGGAATCGCCCATTTTCGCGCGGTGGTTTAGTGCGTATCTTCCGTAGGTTATTTATTTGCTTCTGTATTGTTTACTGGCGTGACACTTCAGAGAAGCTGAACTAGCTCACGAATGACTAGCTAACCGCTCCTGTGACTGGAGACTGCTTTCGCTGGCACACGGCAGGCATGCCCTCGCCTTTCGTGATGAAACGATGTAGTAGAGTCGCGCTCGATACGAAGGTTATCGCGCGAGCGTCGACCTGCCTAACGTCTCAGGGGCCTAGCGGCACGTTTCGTAACAGTGAATATCAAGATTGCGCATTCTTCCCTCCCTCGTTGGCTGTTCCATGCCACAACATTCGGCCCTTCGACGAAGTCTACACCCTTTCTCTCTATTTTGAGCCTTCCATTGGTTGCGATCGAGTGTATTCTTCGTAGCCTCTTATCTCAGCGGGTGATCACACAATTGCTGGGAAAGAGGTGTTAAAGCTGGTGCTTGGCACTGCTTCGTTTAAACAGCTTCCTCAGATGGGAGTTATCGCGGCTTAAGGAACGGCAAAATGAGTGAGTGAATCTTGCATGATACCTTCCTCTCCACGAAAGAGTATTCTGGGACGTGGCGCTGTTGTAGTTCTTGATCGATGATCGCGCAATAACCTTCAAATCGCGGCGCTCGACTGCACTCTAAGGTTGCCTGAGGAATACTCTCAAGGCAGCTGTTTCACTCCAGTGGATTTCCTCGATTGGGCAATTTGAGTTTTTGAAGAAACATGCTATTGAGCTCCTGAGAAGTTGTATCATATTTTTTCCAGGCGTATGCTGCAAATGCACTATTTGACTAATAAAGAAAGCTTGCTTCCCCTATCTTTTCTGTTGATCTTCCTTTACTCTTGCACACACGTTTGGCGAGCCATAATTGGTGGAGTGCCTTAGAAGTGTTTTATTCTGTTGTCCCAAGATATTTTCGTCTTATTCGCTTAGTGTGCCTACCACGTCACAAAGGTTTTACCCTAAATGAATATGCAGACGCTCTTGCAGTGGCATCGCATGATGGTCCCATAATCCCTATATTGCCGACATTGGCGTTTGTCTCAGCAGCGCGATTTGAAAAGTTTGTCACGTCGCATAAATTTGCCAAATCTACTTTGGCAACATCTGAGTTTCCTCATCCTAACTATTTTTGGAGGAATCGATGGGGCATCACTAGAAAGGCAGAAATATCAATTACCAGACTACGATGCCGAGTTCCCCACAGAACTTTTACCTACACAGGTCTGCTCTGGTACAGTCGCCCTTATGCCTCCACTGCAACAAGAGTGGATCTCTGCATCATTCCTTTTAACATGAAGATTGTTCACAAATCAAAGAAAACGATTGCTAGATGAACCTCTCCGAAGGATGGGCTTAAATTTATGCCTTCCAGTGGTTCTTTCCTTCGGGGCAACTGAAATGAGCTGCAGCCACAGGAACGTTTGCGAAGCCGTGTGGGAGTTTTTACGAGAGACAAAAAGAATTGAATGTTAAGCTTAGGTGTAATTTCACTGTTTCAACCCTATTTTCCTGTTAATATTTTTCTTTTTTTTTTTTTTTTGAAAATCTTGATTGTCCCTAGATTGATTTTTTTAAACCATCCATTCTTAAACATGTTCAGAGTGTAAAACAATTTTATCGCTAACATAACGTACCGCCCGTTTCATGGCCGATCCCCCGCGGTGGGCTGCGCCAGGACTGTAAGGAACAACCAACCAACCAACCATAAAGACGCCATAAAATGGAATAGTTATCAAAACAATGTTAAAGGTCAGCAATTAAGAAAAAACTTCAATTTCGCACCATGTAGCGCAAATGCGTGACGTCGCTACCACTTCCGGTTGTGAAGTCATATTTTATTTTTTTATCTGTTGCTTACTGTTAGTTTTCCCCGCGATACCTAGATGGCGATGGTGGCAACGAGCCGCCAACCACTTGATACATGGGCTTCTATGGAAGTTACGCTACCAGTTTGCACATACCTTGGATTGTTTTCAGACGTAACCAGTGGCGTAAATCATGGGGGGGATCAGGGGGGGTCCTGACCCCCCCCTGTGTTCAGGCTGGGGGGGGACACCCCATGCAAATGTCCCCCCTCGAGATTTATCTTCCAAATGTCATATTTGTCATATTCCAAATGTCATATTTTTTCTGACTAGGCGCCGATGCTGATGCTTGTTTTATAATAATAATAATAATAATAATAATTAATTATTATTATTATTATTATTATTATTATTATTATTATTATTATTGTTATTATTATTATATGTGAAAGCATAATTTTAATTTCATATGATTAAAAATAAAGCATATATATAAAAAACAAAATGGCCGCCATTGCAAGATGTGTGTCCCCCCCCTTGGGGTCTTTATGGATTTACGCCAGTGGACGTAACATAGGTTACAGTGTCGGTTTGTCATGAAGCAAAGCAGAATAGAGAAAGCACGTGGTTATTTCCATTGCTAGTTTATTAATTCCTATGAATTCTTGCCTCGATGGCGTCGCTAAGCACAACCGCTAATGCCGAGACAGCTTCGGCCATCCCTTTCTGTTGCAGTGCATATTAAAAACGATGGTATGTGAGCTGTGCACGAATTACTGAGAATGTAACCTCTCCAGGAGCTCCCATAGGCTTTTCGCGCGATGAAAGATCCGCAGCAATAGCTACGTCGTTAAGCGTCCGCTTCCAATGCTGTAGGTAGTAGAGTAGTTTTCTCAACATAAAGAATCCGTGATGTTACATCGTAAGGTAATCCTGATGTTATGTTCTCAGGATCGTCCCACCGCAGAGCGTGTGACGCGTTGAAGATGGAGGAGACGGCGGCTGATTTAAAAAAAAAATTACACCACTAAAGGGAACCATGTGTAGATGTGAAGCAGCGGGCGCGAACGCTTACACTGTCGGCGGCGTCGACGCTGGCGCTCATCGCAGCGTTGCGCAGGAGAGAAAACTGGGGAGGCGCAAATCACGCAGTGATGAAGCGGTGTTTCCTACTGGAACATGGCAATCGCTGCTAATGGGCAATGAGAGACAGAAGACTCCGACAGGACACAGAGACCCGCAGTCCGCTTTTAGTTAACGCGCACGCTGCGAATTTTTATTGTTCAACAACGCACAGGAGAAATCTCCCACCGGCACCACCTTGCAGGTCAAAATCCATTGCCATATATACGGAGTGGCCAGTGAACGGTTGTGCAGCGCGAGCAGTCGGTTTTTTCAACCAAGAAACTCGCTAGCAGACGCGGCCTGCGTCGGCGTCGCGAGGCGAGAGGGGGAGCGTAGGAGAGGTGAGAGGGGGGGGGGGACGCGCATGCGCAGTGGGAGTGTGGACGCCGCGGGCAGGGATGCCTAGAAGAGAGAGGGGGGAGTGTAGGAGGGGAGAGAGGAAGGGAGGCGCATGCGAAGTGAGGGTGTGGTTGCCGCGGGGAAGGATGCCTAGAGGGAGAGAGAGAGGGAAAGGAGGTTTTTATTTTTTTTATTTTTTTTTTGATAGAGTTTGCGCATGCGCAGTAAGGGAGGCCACGCGGCACACCACCACCACCACCACCACCACCGGATTAAGCTTCGCCATAAGATGCTTCACATCTAAAAAGCACAAGACAATATTTCGGACGGCACAAACACGCGAGATACTTAAGAGAACACGTACAACGAGTCCATTGTCTCTCGTGCGTGGCTGTGCTAGAGTGCGGGAAGTTGTGGGCTAGTAGAGTCCCGGAGGTGACGTGTCGTCGTCAGATTGGTGTCCGGCGTGGTATTAACGGAGATGCAGCAGAGGTGATAGAGCGAGTGAGAGACCCGCCTCTCGCTAGACGGCAGCCGCCATTTCTCGGTCGCACCCAGGGTCTTGTCATCGCCTGGCCAGGACGTTGCGACGCTCGCTATCCGGAAGGTGGATGTGGGGTTCCCGACAGCAGCAGGCCGCGCAACAGGTCTTACGAGGCGATGAACGTGAGGCGCTGGCTGTCCCGAATATAGGCGCCCTGTGGGTGCGCGAACCTCGCGCGTCCATGCGGGTTCGATAGCCTCCGGCCCGTTTTGGCCGCGTTCCACAAACTGTATCGCCTGCGCGGGCCCTCTTGTTTTCCTCTCAAGCACGATCTGTTTCTTCTTTCTTCTTCCAGAAATCGGCCGCTCCGTCATCAGCTCTCTCTGGCTCGCCTTAATGGGCTTCGCGATCACCCTGCACTACGCCTTCCTTGTGAAGGCCTTGCCGCTGTTTCTTTAAATATTGGTCACCGTAGCACACACGCACTCGCAGCACTATCACTGCACCACAGTTCCGAGCGCCGCACACTCGGCACTCGTGAAAACACAGAAGTACACATGATTGAGAAGCAGGAATAATCAACGAGATTTCTAACGTCTAGAAAAAAACTCATATACTGCTCTAAACACTTCTCAAGCATCAAGTCGTGTAAAGACGATGTTCATGCACTTGGTAACTAGCTCATATAGTGGGCGTTTACATTCTCACCGCCGTTCATATACAAAACCAGGAAGTCGTATTTAAGAAGCATGAGGAATGACACTTCTTTTTTCGTCTATAAAAGCTTCGTGGTCCATATTTCACCGCCTATTTCCACCTGCGGTAAGCGGCGACCGGTGGGTCCTCGATGCCTTGTCCTAGACCTGCGACTGGCATTCCGTGGTTAGGAGAGAGTGATTCCGACATGCTCCAGTCGACAAGCGCTTCCTTTCATGGAAACGGTACGAATGGTAGCTTTCTTTCTTCCTCTGACATCGGAAATGATGGTCGCACATTCTTAGTCGCTATTCTTTCAAATGGAATATCAGGGATAAGAGTATTTCCCAGCAGTTCTCGCTCAACTGAATTCTTGGAAACGGTTTTCTGACACTTTCAGAAATCATGTGATGTCTGAATAGAGCACCTGGCCAGTAGAACTCTTGGAACACACAGTTTCTTGTTAGTTTAATTCCTCGATGGCCCGAAAGAATTCATTGGTGAGGCATTTCCATAGCAGATTGTCGAAGGCTTCTTGGTAGCACACGCTGCTCTACTTGTCTCTTCGACCGTAGTATGTCCTTCCTACTAGACCTGTGCGCCGGACCCAAAATTGCCGGCGGCGGCGCGCCGGTGTTTCCACCTCCGGCGGCGGCGCGTCAATGGCGCGGGGTTCATCGGACCGGCGGCGGCGCGGGGAGGGGGGGGGGGGGGCTGAATTTTGAAAAAAACAAAAGTCGTTTTCGTGAAGCAGTGGATGCGATAGCAACCTGTCCCTAAAGCTATAACGAATTATGAGGCTAGCAGCTAACTCTTTTTTCGTCTGATCTCGCGAAACTGCAAAAAGCTGGTGTATGGGAATACGGCCGCTTCCGGGAAAGAAGCGGTTTTCATGCAGTTTGCCCTATCAGTGGTTATAGCACGAAGTGGTGAGATGATAGCGCGTAGAAGGGTTTACAAGACGCCTTTGCTGATGCCTGCCGAGATAGCGCTCGCGACCGCGCCCTTATAGTCCAAGTTCACAGGTGCGGATCGAGCCGCGCACCCCCCCCCCCCTACTCCGGCGTCCCGTCATGCTCCTTCGTCCACTGAAAGGCAGACAGGGCTTCCCTTCTTGTTGACGAGCAACCGGCGGCACGCCTCGCACGTGGAGTGATGTTATCGCATGCACCCTACCTGCGATGGAGATGGTCTGCTTGTTTCATCTATGCTTCAGCCGTGTTCCTCGCTAGCGCTCGCGAGCTTTTACTCGTGGGCACAGCATACGATGCACGTAGAAAAGTTATCGATTTGGACTTTATACGGAACATGACGGCGACAATAAGAACCTGCACAGAGTGTCCATATGATTGTTATCGCAATAAAAAAAAATATACCATAACCGTGGAAGTGGGTTGGCCTATTTTTTGGACAGCTGCATCGTCTTCGCTGTAAAGAGTTCGTACGTTGGAAGAATGAAATAATCCTGGCGCCTCTTCCATTCGTGTCGTTCTCGCTTTCAATATAATTCTTACAGGCGATATCTCCTCGACACTTACAGCACGTGTACAATGTGAGCACTAAGCGTTGAGCCATCAGAATTTCGAGCTTATAGGCTACACTCTGTTATTTCACCTTGCGCAATCGGAAACTCACAAAACAATGCCAAATAAGTTCAACGCGCACGGTAATCATGCGAGGTGAAGAAGAACGGGTTGTCGAATGCATGGCAAATCAGGTAGCAGGTAGCAGACAATTCTGATATTTCTCGTATATGGACCACTCGAGAATATGTGGCAAAATCAGTAACCTGAGTGACGAAGAGCGCAAAAAAAAAAAAAGAGAGAAACGCCAAGACAGAATAACGCGTTCGATTTTGTGTTTTCAGAGGCAGTTTTCGGGCCCTTAAAAAGACAGGGCGTGCAAACAAGGACAAGAGAGTAGTCAAAACACCGCGAACGCCCCTAACTGAAGAATAGTACAGTGGCGGAAAATCAGGTAGACAAAAAATAAAAAATTAAAGCAGCTACGCGCTAGTGGTGCCAATCCTGAAGGAAGTGCGGAGTTGGGCAACCTTCTTATTTTCTCTTCGGTTTTCTCTTTCTTTCTTTTTTTTTTCTGTTACCTTTTTTTGTTTTTTTCTCTATTTTTACGGATTTCTTCCTCTCTCTCTATTTATTTCTTTCTCTTTATTGCTCTTTCTATTTTTCTATTTTTTTCATTTCTTTCTCTCTCTTTCTATTTTTTTGCTTCCTTCCTTTTTTCTTATATTTTTATACATGGTTTTGCCTGCTTTACGCCAAGCGACGACAGCATACGACAACCTGGGCCCCTAAACTGCTCCGCACTTAATATCATCATCAAGGAGCTCGAAGAACAAGAGGAAGAAAGCTTCTTGGCTCGAGGGAGCGCTCAATATGCGACAGATGGCTTTACTATTTTCCTGAGCCGGACTCACTCGGACTCACACTCACCGAAATATTACTCACCCGGACTCACTCAGACTCAGACTCGCGGCTCGATCTGAGTCTGAGTGAGCCCGAGTGAGTTGACTCATGAGTGAGTTCGCCGACCAATGGGTGTAAGGGACTTTCTTATAATAATCTAATCACATCCCGTATCTCTAAAGACGGTAACGGGTTGGCCTTAGAGGACACCTTCGACCGTAGGCATAGACTTCTCTTCCTGTTTAGGCATTTGCCCGCTCCTGCGCTCCAAACAATCAGTATATTGCAGCAAGGCCTCTGTCTTCAGATTTGTTGTTTTGGGCATACCCACTCGCTTTTTCAGACACGAGGCTCACTTAATACTGCTTGCTTCGTTAGGACAATCATCTTGGCTATGCCCACTGCGCCTGCACTTTTCGCAGAAGGTTTTTTCTGTCCTTGGGCCCTTTGTGCTTGTCCAGCAGTCTGCAGCTCTGTGGCCACGTTTTCCACAAAGAAAGCATTGCAGCTTCTCTTTTTCCTCTTTTCGAGGCGTGGTCTGAGTTTGATCTGGTGGCTTTTTGGGTTCGTTTTCATTTTTACCTTTGCCGAGATTGACTTAACCCTACGCCTCCATGTAATGATCGGTAGCTTCTGCCAGCGTTTCAATTCCATGGCAATTCCTTTCTTTCAGGAAAATTGCCTGCTTCTCATGACATTTCACGACGAACTGCTCCGAAACAGTAATGTCCAGCAGAGCATCACATGTCCGTTCGGTCCTGGCCATCTCTTGCCAATGGTCAATATAACCTAGAATTCGTGCAGCGAACTGCCGAACGGTTTCGCAGTTCTCAGGTTTCGCCGACCGAAACATGGTGCGGTACCCCTCCTCAATAAACCTGAAGCGTTGCAACAACGTCTTCAATGTTGCATGGTCCGGTGCCATTCTGCCAACAACACTTAGCGCTTCACCGGTCAAACAAAGGCTTAGTGAGAGCACGCATTAACAGCAGCACTGTTAATGCGTACCCTCCGCGACTAGCTGCGTCAGCAGCGCTTAGACGGAGCTAGTCACGGAGGCCGTGGTTGAAGGTATGGGACGCTTGTTCACAATGCGCTTGGCTGTTTGTCGTTATGGAAGGTAATGTAACACAGCTGCAGAACTTTCAGCATCGCTATACTTACTTGAACCTCGTGTAAATAAACAGCGCTCTCGGACTTTCGATCATTCAGTGACGGGAACCTTCCGTCGGAGTGGAGCGCAGCTCCACCAGATGATGTGAGGATGACGTAGCTCCGCTTGGTTCGTTTCCACGCTCCCCTACTCGGCGCGCTCGCGAGGGCAGAGCAAGAGAAACGTTTCTTTTTCGTACTTCAAAGCTCCCGCTGCACCAACCGCGGAAAAAATTGCGACATCGTCGACAATAATGTCGGTCCTTGTTTACGACGAAATTTCACCGAATTCCAAAAACACTTAAGCTTCCCTATAATGTGCACCTAAATCTCTAAATCTAAGTAGACAGCCCTCCAAGCACTTCGCTTTCATCTAAACGCGATCGCCGCGACCGGGATCGAAACCGCGGCTTTCTGGCCCGCGGTTGAGCGCCGTAACCACTTAAACCCCACGTCAGCTACTGAATGTGCATGATTTCAAGACAGAACGTAATATGTTGCATTCAGTAAGTAAAGGTTATATATGCAGTGAGTAAGTACCCAAAAAAAAAGAGCCTGGTGGCCTGAATCCACTAATTTTTGTACTTATATCTTCTTTTTCATTCAATTATTTCACTGATTTCGTAATTCATTAGTTGGTCCGCGTCACTCGTGCTATACGTCATACGTCACGGTGAAGTACGCCGCGAACCTTTTGTCTGGCATGTTTTTTTGTGTTTCTTAATTATTTTTTTTTTCATTTGCAGTTGCTTAATACCTCTTTTATTTTCGCCGCTTAATAGCAGTTGGAATAAATTACGCGTTACGCACAGCTTTTGCGGTAAAGAGCCAGTGTCATAGTATGCCATTACAAGTGCCATGGTATACGTCAGCGACCGCATTGAAATATTAATATACATCTTATTGTTCAACATTTCCTTTAGTAGGGCTCCTCAATCACAGCTTTTTCTATAGAGCCACTGGTGATTAATCGCTTCTGCATAAACTGCAATCTTTCTTCGAACTCGGTCAAACAGCCTTCGTAGTGTCGATTCTGTAGCATGTGCCAAAATAAATTCCCCACGGATTGCGCACTGTCGTTGCAAAGTGGCTGTAGCGTGCAATTTGTACGACAACAGCTGCATGACGCTTTCATACATCGTGCTGGGCTTTTTGCGATGACTCGTAACGTTGCTCTAGGCAGTAGACACTTTTAGTTGGGCGTACGCAACAAGCCTACGTACGCAGCACGATACGATGCGTACGCTGCTAGCGAAGCGCTCAGCAACACTTTTGAAACAGCTTTCGAGTGCTTCTTAGCGTCATCCTGCGGTACCGGCTGTTATAACGGCCACTGGCATCCGAGTCAAGCTGAATCATTGGATCCACGTTTTTACGTTCTGTGCCATCTTGCAATCTGGCTGCTCTTTCATTCGAGATCTCGCGATAGTGTCACGTAGCTAGCGCTACGTTACGTTTGCGTGCGCCGGATTTTAGACACTTTTAGTTTAGCGTACGTAACGAGCCTACGTACGCAGCATGGCTACGGGAGAGAAGTGCGCATGCGCAGTACGTAACGTATCTATTTCATGGATGCATGCGTACGCCCGAAAAAAAATTCGGCGCACGCAAACGTAACGAGACGTAGCGCTAGCTACGTGACACTCTCGCGAGATCTCGAACGAAAGAGCAGCCAGATTGCAAGATGGCACAGGACGTAAAAACGTGGATCCAATTATTCAGCTTGACTTGGATGCCAGTGGCCGTTATAACGGCCGCTACCGCAGGATGGCGCTAAGAAGCACTCGAAAGCTGTTTCAGTTCCCATATGATACGTCTAGTTGGACCAAAGGCATCCCGGTACGGTCGATACGGTAAGCTAAAAGTGTTGCTGAGCGCTTCGCTTGCAGCGTACACATCTTATCGTGCTGCGTACGTAGGCTCCTACGTACGCTAAACTAAAAGTGT
Source organism: Rhipicephalus appendiculatus (assembly GCA_030522465.1). Classification (NCBI taxonomy): domain Eukaryota; kingdom Metazoa; phylum Arthropoda; class Arachnida; order Ixodida; family Ixodidae; genus Rhipicephalus; species Rhipicephalus appendiculatus. The sequence continues at coordinate 15,926 of JALIZH010013479.1, read as the reverse complement.
CTAGTGCAATGGTTAAACCTAACGTTACGCGGTCTCTGTGCGCATCCTTGCAGAGCCAGATCGTCTCTGTTGAATTTTGATGACGTATGATGATTCAGTAGCAGTGAACACGTGCAAGTGGTTGGCAAGTCAGTTGCTCGCGCGTGTTGCAAGCTGTCTAGCCGGCCTATGATCGGTGACCGGCGCTCCCGCCACTGTCTCGTTTGCGTCAGTCGCAATGCATAATGCGAGGCAGACACGCAACGAAACTTCTTTCGTCCTTTCTCTCACATCGCTCCCTACGCACGCCAGCTGGACGAGCTATAATTTCCTACGACTTTTTACAGCGAAAGCTGTTATGAGATCACAACAAGGGTGCCGTAGTTGTCCGCCGCCGCCGCCGCCGGTGTCCGTAACCGCTATCGCACGAAATAAGAAAAAAAACTTTAAGAAAAAATGTTCAGGATGGAACAGGGTTCGAACCTGGATCCGCTCCGTGCCAGCCCAGTGTTCTACCACTGAGCCATGCCTGTGCTCGAAAACCCGGCGCACAAAAACCCTATACAAGCATTATGTCGGGAAGGAACCGCGTTAACATGCGCAATATAACGTGACAGAAGAGTGAAACGACTGTCAGGCGTCACAGAATGCCATTTGTGTAACCAGGCGTCACACAATATGAATTGCATTACGAGAGAGTCGTTGAATGCTTCCAACCCATTACAAAGGGCTCAGCCATAATTCTTCGTCGTCATCAGCCACCGAATCAATTAATGGAGTAGTGGGTACCTTGCAAGCGTACCTGTATTAGTAGCCCCAAGATAGATTGCAACGGGTTTTAGAAATGGGGCTCTCCCAGCTTTCGCTGTGACTGTGCTGGGCGTTCCGCGCAGGCCTGGCGGTTTTTTTTTCTTGTCACCCCAGCCGAACGAAAGCAAAAAAACAACTAAAATGCGTATAGTGCTCACATTCTAAAGGCATGACCGAGCCAGATTTTTGGGCGAATAATTAAAGTGTCATCGCTAACTGCACGCTCAACAAACGTTCCAATTTGTGTGCACGCTCTCTTGTTAATCTTACCAATATTCATAAAACCATAGTGAATTTATTTCTTCAAAGCCCACTGCTTTCTCCCGATCTGGCAACTTCTTGTACCAATGTCCAACCAAAAGTTGCATAAAGTGTCAAACATGATGGTCTATTGCTTCTTCCAACCAGTGTTGCCGTTGGGCATATGAAGCCGCAACTCAAACTAAAGGTCGCCAACGTTGCCATGACATTTAATTTTATCACCAAATCTGCAGCCAAATAGAAGAGAAGCGGTACTATGAGGGGAGTTTTTATTATTGAACAATAAATGATGACATGTTGAATAAACAAGAGCACACAAATAAAGCGGAATTATTTCCCCCTTGCTATGTCTTCAAGTCCCAGATAAGTTGCAAACAATTATTGCTGGGGTTCTACATCCCTAAACCGCGACATGCTTACGAGGGATTCCATGTGGAGGGCTCCGGAAATTTCGACCATCTGGTGTTCTTTAACAGCCACTGACATCGCACAGTACACGGGCCTGTACCATTTTTTTATTGCGTGAGTTTGCCCTATGGCATCAATACGTATTACACAAAATTGTGCAGCCGCGTTTCCTCCATGAAGTCGAGGAGGGACCTCGGGTTCGGACCGTATATCCGTCGCTGTAAGTCAGGCGTCCTGGTGTGCTGAAGTCTCGCACGCCGAAGATGGCGTCGACGAGCTGCTTGAAGCCCAGGGCATATCCATAGGAGTAGAGGATTCCTAGAGGAGAGGAAGGGGGAGCGTAGGAGAGGAGAGAGAGGGGGGAGGGGGACGAGCATGCACTGTGGGGTGTGTGGAACGCGGGGAAGGAGGGACGGCCAAAGCCCCCGCCAGCACATGCAAGCAAGATCAAGGAATGGAGTCAACTTGGGCGACAGACACCACCGGTAGTGCGTATTATTATTTGCTTACACCCACCACCTGCCTAGCCATTGCTAAGCAGCCACTCTGCGCTCTCGGCCATGATTCTGGTGACTGGACTGTGGTGGTGGTTGACGGCCTTATTGTAGTACAGTGTTCTGGATCGCATAGTGGATGCTCCCCCCTACTTCATAAAAGTGACCGGACGCGGGAAGCGAGAGGGAGGGACGGACACTGTCCCTCGCCATAAGATGCTTCGCATCTAAAATGAATCCAGGTCCAATATCAGAATATTAATACCGAGACTCTCTCGCCGAGATGGCGCGCCGCCCTGCGTAGCTCCCACCTCGACGATCAGCTATGAGCCGCCCAGCAAGCCCCCGAGGCAACGAAGAGGCAAGACCTCGACGTCCCCACGTGGGAGGCCTAGGCCACGCCACCCAAATTGCTGGTCCTAAATAAACTTTATTCCTCCTCCTCTATACTGAGCGAAACCAATAAATGTGCTACAAATGGATCTAACTGCGTTATGCCGGCGTCTTCAGGAACCACTAGACACTATACGCCGCAAAAAATATTTGCGTTGAAGATTTTGCAACTGGTGCATGGTCAATAATCACCCAGCTCCGAAATTTTCACTTCCAACTCCAACTTCCAGCCAACCACCGTTCCGCAGCTGTTCGTCGCAGTAAGTTGGTCGTACAGTGCTTCGTCACACTTTCTCTGCAATTAATTCACCACTGCACCGCGAACACACTTCCGCATTCTTCATGGAACACCCTTCCGCACTCAGCACTCCTCATGGCACACAACACAATAAACACCGCCAATCCAACTGCACAGACGCGCTGCTACATGATTTTCAAGAAGCGCATAAAGGTACGGAAGCTGAGGAGGCCGGAAGCCCCTTGAGCGTAAAGTGAAAACCGAAACTGCGTTGCTCATTGGTCGTGCCGTAACGTGCGCATCGGTAGTTGTAATGCAAAAGTTGCGGACCCGCCAACATTTACGCTCCAAACGTTAGGTACTTTACGAACAACACAACAATAGACACTTTTAGTTTAGCGTACGTAACGAGCCTACGTACGCAGCATGGCTACGGGAGATAAGTGCATGCGCAGTACGTAACGTATCTATTTCGCGGATGCGTGCGTACGCCCGGAAAAAAATCCAGGGCACGCAAACGTAACGAGACGTAGCGCTAGCTACGTGACACTATCGCGAGATCTCGAATGAAAGAGCAGCCAGATTGCAAGATGGCACAGAACGTAAAAAACGCCCATCCGATGATTCAGCTTGACTCGGATACCAGTGGCTATTATAACGGCCGGTACCGAAGGATGGCGCTAAGAAGCACTCCAAAGCTGTTTCATTTCACATATGATACGTCTAGTTGGACCAAACGCATCCCGGTAAGGTCCATACGGTAAACTAAAAGTGTTGCTGAGCGCTTCGCTTGCAGCGTACGCATCGTATCGTGCTGCGTACGTAGGCTTGTTGCGTACGCCCAACTAAAAGTGTCTAATGTCTGAACAAGCTCGTTAAGTTGCTTGCGTTTACGCTTACGATCCTTACCGGCAATTCGTAGGTAGCGCACTTAGTCTGAACTAAAGCACTGCTTGGGCTCGGGCCAAACTGAAAACCCGAGCCCGGCCCGGCCCGTGGGCCGTGCCGGGTGAAGGAGTTTTCACGGCGGGCCCGGGCCGGGCTCGGGCCTGAAGCTCTGGGCTTAGGACCGGGCCCGGGTATGGGGTGGCGGGCTCGGGTCGGGTCGCGCTTGGACTTCGATCAGTTTATTTATTTATTTATTTATTTATTTATTTATTTATTTAGTAATATGTCACAAGCATCAAAAGAGGCATAGAGAGAGAGGTTTATTTAGAAGAGGCATACGGTGAGGGGGTTCATACAGTACAATACGATACATATGTTGTATGCATACGCGTATTTAAAATTTCCACAGAGTCAAGAAAAATTCCATATTATCAAACTACCCAACAAACCACACCATCTCCCTTGGATCTCCCGAAATGACCCGAATGTGGAGCTCCTAAATTTATGTTTCTTAAAAATTGGCAAAACGTGTTTTCTGGATATAAACAAACAACTAAAAAGTTACTGGGCACCAAAAAAAGAGCCACAGAAAGTCATTGCAGGACGAACGATTTTCATAAAACGCCATCAAAACAAAACAGCCCGCCCTGATCCCCTGAAATTCCCTTTGAGGGAGCAAAACACCTGAGTGCAAAAAAAAACTGAAAAAGAAAAGCCGCGCATGTGCACTTGCTGTTGGCTTCGCGCATGCGCGCTTTGTGACGCGCTCGGTCTTCTTGTCTGCCGTCTTTTTGTGCAGCCGTGGTTTTTCATTGGGTTTCTGTGCTCCATTGTGGGCTCTGGGGATTCGTGTGGTATGGCACATGTCATCGTCAAAATTACAGGATTTTTGTGGATTTGCATCGCTACAGAAAGTATGTACGACCATCTCGATGCGACGAAGTTGCAATCGGATATTTGTGTTGTGCGTGAAAGTTGTGTAAGTTCAATAGTGCGTGCGAGGCGCAAAGTTCTGACATCTGCTGTCTTTGTTTCCTTTACACTAGGATGAGTCGAAAGAAAACGCCGGCGCGACGGAAACCTAAGAACCCGTTTGAGATGATTCGTGACATAATTCGCTTGTTTTAGACCATAGCAATGGAAAAATTTTGCCTTGCCTTGAGCTTTGCTCCGAAACAGTACATGTTTTCCACACGTGCTAATAAGATTCTTCTCGCATCTCGTGTATTTTTCACATGCGAGAAAGCTTTTAAAATATTATTACATAGACGAAATGTAAACTAGAAGAAATATAATGATAGCCTTCATATCTTGGTTTCTGCTTACACGTATGTGCGAGTATAAGCGATAATGCCGACTTCATGCTCTGACTAAAGATACAGGAATTATTCCGTCTTTTCCGTTTTTTATGCACAATTCATGATGTCCTCAGGCTGTTCACGTGCATGACGCCACGAAGAAATAACCTCTGGATTGTTCCATATATGAGGGTAGTGAATTCTCCTACTTCGCTTTGCCATGTAGTCGCACGCCCGTTATGCCTTGCCTTGCGTCGCTATCGTGTGCGATCAAATGATTTCACTTCGTTTTGTGTGTTTTTTGGCTGCTCAAGAGGGGAAAGCAGCATGTAGTCGAACAGCACAAAATAACTGATAGGCTAAAGGTTTAGTGCTGATATTGTCCACGTGTTATATACGGAAATAACTCGCGAGGAAGAGATAGCGCCTGTACGAAGGGTAATGAAGGCGAGAAAAAAAGACACTGTCTGCTTTTAACTCGTAGTGGATTATGGGCCCATTAAATTAAGGCAATTCAGCCGACAAAACTGTCCCAAAGTGTTTTGAGTTTGGCCCAGGGCATTTGCACCGAATGTTGAACTATTCATGTAATAAATTTATTATACTTGTTCATGCGCTTAGAGAAAGGTATATATGGGCTGCTTAACTCGAGAAACAATTTTTATGAGCGGTAGAAGTGCACTGGATACGATCACACAACGAAGGAACTCACACGCAGACACATGGCGCTACTTTCAACAGTTTGTTTTGTGATCCCCATAGGCGTGCGCACGGGGGGGTGGGCAGGGAGAGGCTTCCCCTTGAGTCACCTAAGATGGAGGGGTGGGGGGGGCGTAAAGTCTGCCCCATACATTGCCTTAATAGGGAGAGGGGGCGCTGCAACGAACCTTCGCCCCCCCCTGAAGGGGGAATCCTGCCCCCGCTTATGGTGATCCTTACACCACTTATTTAGCACATCTGCTGCGCAGAATAACAAAATATCAATAGGCAACATCAGGAACACCACGAAAATCACAATGATTTTCTGTCATCGCGATAGACGGCTTTTCAATCTCCATTGCTCATATAATCTCGCGTGTAAGTTGATTCCTAATGCTCCCCCACAATTATGCACGTGTTGAACAAAGAACTTCTTACAATGCATTGCTAGGAATCCACCCTGCCACGTTTGTAGTATTGTAATGGTGCTCACGCAGCCGATCACTCAGTAGCGAGTGTGTTGTCTGCCGCTATCTTGTGGTCGCAGCTAGTCGCAGCCACGGTGGACAAATCGGCCGCAGCCTGAATGACCGGCTGCGTGAAGACCATTACAATGCTGGAAACGTGGCAGATGGTTTCCTAGAAATTTATTGTAAGAAGTGCGGTTGCCTTCCTTTGTTCAACACGTGCAGAATTGTGGGAAGAAATAGGAATCAGCTTACACGCGGGATTATAGAAGCGGGGGGAGCTGGAAAAGATGGGTGACAAGCGCATTAGCATGCCGTCTTTCGCGCTGACACAAAAGGAATTTGATTTTCTCGGTGTCCGTCATGTTGCGTAGTAATGTTCTGTTACTTCTGCGCAACAGACGTGCTCATCTTTTGCTATATAAGTAATGATAGGATCACAAAATAAACTGTGGAAAGAAGCGCTGTATATGTGTGCGCGTGCGTTCCCTTCGTTGTGTGATCGTCTCAAGGGTGCTTTTATCGTTCAAAGAAACGGACTACCAACGTGCCCAGATTACCACCGTGGTCGGAAAGTAACCCATTTTCAGAAGCTGACTCTCCATGTATGCTTCTGCGAAATATGCGCTATGTGATGACATTGTGTATGATATACCAACAAACCCACTTTGCAACAACAGCAATGACCCTTATTGATTTTGTGAAATATGACACAAAAATAATGCAAACTGCTTAAGAGTCAACATTCATAACTTATGTTCTAGTCTCGCATTGTTGTGCATCTTAATAATTAGTAAGAACTACCATCATACCGTGCTAGTCAAGCAACGCACTCAAAAGAACGAAGAAGAAAGAGACAAGAAAAACTCTTCACTCGCTGCATTTGCTACGACTATCGTGTTTTTTTGTTTGTTTGTTTGTTTTTGTGTGTCTCTCTATTGAGGTTAGGCTGTGGTACACAATTAAAAGAAAGTGACATTTGATGTCAAGTTTTAGAACACTGTTTTAAAAAAATATGCTTAGGCTGCAATTACTTTACGTAAGCTGTACTCATTATCTTGTATATTCGTTTTGTACATGTGGCAGGCGGCACATGAGTTTCGAGGACAGGGTGCACGCGGAAGGGTACACACAGTGTTAACAATGCTGTGGGTGTCTCAAGATTGTGTTCTGTGGTTCTGCTTTCTTTCAGATATTTAAAAACAGAGCAAGATGAGAAAACCTTGCCATGAAGATTCTTCTATTTGGGCTAGATTGCACAGGATCAGGGGCTGAAAATGAATCATTGCTGTATTTACATAGTTGTTTATGCCAATCCTCAAGACCCTGGGCGTTTATTAAAATGTATATTTTTGCAATGAGTGTAATCAGTTTTAAAAGTAAACCTCGTTTACTTAGCACAAATGTCACAAACACGCATTACTACAACGAAGCGCATTTTTTGTGCGCAGTATTTACATGTGTAAGTGCATCTGCAAACTAAATTTTGTGTACTTAAATCCAGGGGTGTAGCCAAATGCAGGAGTACCACGGTGCATTGTATTCACCGGTGTGCCACTCCCGCCCGTGCCCATGGCTACATCACCGGATTTAGGTGCATGAAATTTGGCTGGCATGTGCATTTAGATGTCTAGATGCCACACACACAAAACCGCTTCGTCATTATGAATAGAAGCCGAGATATTAATGAGAAAACCTTATTTCGAGGTCTCTGGGATGACATCAAAGTTGGAAATTGCTGGTTGCTAAAGCGTACTCGGGACATTTTTTGGCGCTGTGGGGTTTTTTTCTGGGAAGTAGTATATGTCCCACCAAAACTTTTTGGGACATTTTCGGGAGGTTGGTGGTTTGCTGGGTATACAGTTGTGAACAATAATAGTGAACAAGAAATTTACGGATAGATAAACACAAACGGGAAAAAAATGTTGCGCAGCAACATTTTTTCCCATTTGTGTCATGCAATTCTTTATAAGTGTGGGGTCATGGGGCGCTATAACGAGCAGTGCGAACGCGAGATTAGCGAAGCCTTTCGCATTCAACCGCATGGGGTTTCTTGTGACATACCCTCAATATCGCTTCACTGCTGTGAAATTAGATCTCTGGGGTCTACTGATGTGACAGTTTCTTCATAGTGTTTGCTGTATGGCATTTACCACGTGTATGTGCTTTTCTGTTTACGTTTCGTGGTTCTGCGCGGATGCCTGTTTCCTATATATTGCTTATTTGCAAATTCCGTTAACGTTTGCGAGAAGACGAATGCTTGAATGTAATGGAATAGAATAAGTTCATTTACGTCTTTCGGGGCGTGCACTAGCACGTGACGCGCCGCTTCTACGTCGGCAAATACAGGATTGAAAGAGAATGCAATAAAGTGGGCGACAGCTTGTGACCGATAACTACGAAGCCGCTCTTTGATATAAGTGAGCTTTTCAAAATAGACTGCAAGATTTATACGTTATGGTACGCCAAGAATTGTATGACAGTATTGGCGCGATCTACGAATTTTACATATTTTTGCCTGAAAAAGCTGCCTTAGCTCGAGTATTCTATGGTGCGGCTAAATGATACGAAAGAATGTAGAATGGTACTCAAGACAGTTCGTGGTAGTAAAAAAGAGAAAACACTTTATTCATTCGACAGTGCATCATCTCTACCAGCCATAGGTCGGCAAAAGTTGTGGAGCTCACTCAGACTCCCTCATGAACTATATTTTGCTCTTAGGGCTCACTCGAACTCAGACTCCCCAAAATTTTCCAGAGCCGCACTCCCTCGGACTCACAGTCACGAAAATTTTCCTCAACCGAACTCACTCGGACTCAAACTGAGTCTGAGTGAGTCCGAGTCAGTCGACTCGTGAGTCCGTTAGCGAAGAATTAGCTTTATTGACCATAGTGTTAATGCTCCTTAACACCAATATTTCACGCAATCGGTGCCCTTCTTGGCGCATTATGATACAGTACCTTCGAATACGAGTTGCTTGCAAACAAGTAAGGTCATTGTTCTTGAGAGAGATGACAACATAATATAGATATATTATCAATAACTTCTCTGAAAGAGTTGGCGGGGGGGGAGATCAAGGCACCCCCCCACGTAATAAACATCTCTGATCAATAAATAATCAATTGGTGTATGAACGACACTGCTTTGAAATACGTGGGAGTAGATGTGAGTATAAATGTAAATCCAAGTAAGGCTGATAGTAATACTGAAGATGAGTAGATAGGACCATAGATCGGCAAAAAAATGTAGAACACACTCAGACTCACTCAAGAAATATAACTAGTGCTTCGGACTCACTCGGACTCAGACTCACGAAAATTTTCCTGAGCCGAACTCACTCGGACTCACACTCACGAAAATTTTCTTCAATTGGACTCACTCGAACTCAAACTCACCAAAATATTACTCACCCGGACTAACTCAGACTCATACTCACGGCCCAATCTGAGTCTGAGTGAGTCCGATGAGTCGACTCATGAGTGAGTTCGCCTACGTATGCTACCAGCACAACATGCATTGACAGGATAAAAGCCACAAAACAAGCTTCGAAAGCTCTCGCAGCTTCTGCGTCTTGTCTGCTTCAACCTTCCGCAACTGCTAACAGTATTGCCTCATCCTGACTCCAAAATGAAGCACTTTTGACATAACATCAACCTTGTGCTCATGACAGGGAAATGATAACGTGCAATTTTCTACGACATAGTCTATTGACATGTCATATGCGTACTTATCTCCAGCTTGTATGCAAAATATCCTTACCGTAAAATCAACTGTCCCATGGGCCGTAAAATCAACGAACAAATTGGCCTTCTTCGGTCCGTGGGTTACCCTATGCATGTGCTTGTCAACGTAGCGGAGGACCTTCTCAAGTTTAACTCGTCAAAAAAGACTCCAGCCAGCCAGCTTCCAGATGATACGGGAAAAGTCTCAGTCATACCGTATATCCACGCGTTATCACACCGACTAAAGAGGAGCGGCCCCCGTTGAAACGGCTGACCTGAAGCCTTCATACACCCAGCGCAGCCTGTCGGAAAAAATGCGAGGCACGTCTCCGTGTTCGGCGGGGAGACTACGTGGCGGAAGCGGAGCGTCAGTGCACCTAACGTATTCTATGAAAGGGAAAATTGACAACCACCCGTTTGTAGCACGAAGCCACAAGGAAATCCGTACGGATTTCTCAGAGGATTTCCTTGTGGCTTCGTGCTACAAACGGGTGGTTGTCAATTTTCCCTTTCATAACCCTTCCGCCACCTTGCGGGTTTCCGCAGAACTCATTTGTAACCTATTCTAACACCGTGGTTTTGAAGCTAACAGTCCGAAGATGGCAGGAAACTATCTACCTGTCCTGCTGTTATTGGCGACGGCCGTCGAAAGAAAAATTTGAGGACGCTTGAGCTTCGCCTTCAGAGCAGGTCGCGATAGCGTTTTCGGGCCTCTTGCTGACATGAGTAAAGGGCACAAATCACGTGCCGAATATCTTCGAGTGGCGACAGTGTACCGAGCCACGGAAAAGTACCCGATGGTGTGCAACACTGCCATGTCCGCGCACGTGATTCGTCGGTGAAGGGCGCGTGGCACGAGACCCGAGCCGTAATGGAAAAACTCAAGAAGAAGAGATGGAATTGTTCGGTGAAGCGCCGCAGGAAGAAAGTGGAAAAAGTCAGCGTCACACTCGCGGCGAGCAGCGGGCGCTCGTATCTGAAGGCAGCAGCATGGGCTCGGAAATTGGCCGTCGACCTGGGTAGGTGACCAGCGAGGCTCCCCGCGTTTGCAGCGGCCTCGCCACTGCAGTCACCGACGCACCAGCAGCACTTCCCTTTCTTGACCGGACGGCAGCCAACCACTCTACAATCCCCGGAGCGCCAGGTCGTCGGTTGGATCGGGCGTCAAGTAGCCGAGGCCCGTACAGCTAGGCCTAACTTTTCAAGTCCGACGACGAACGTGACGGCGACCGGAGTACGAGCACTGGAGACAATCAGCTCGGATTCCGATTGACGAACACTACCGTCAGACGCCTCCAAGTACTTCAGCGACGGGAAACTAACCCTTTGTTCCACTTGGACAATGCGAACAGTAACACGTTCGATTGGGGCCAGCGACATGTTTAGAGTAGCCTCTGAGAAGCCATAGTGGCCAGACGGGACTCGAGTAAGAGTCGAATTTAACGTCATTTGTGACGTGAAATTCGTTTCTTCAGTTTCGTTTTCTACCTCATTTACTTTGTGGGCATGTTTTTTTGTTTGGGCTTATGTATTTTCAGCGTTTGTTGATTCTATGCCGTTTTGTGTGATAAAGTTGGTTTGCTGGGCCACTTCCTTCTCCAGTCTATCTCATTGGCATCCGATTTTGCAAGTGCTCCCGAGATACATGACCGAATAAGTGGCAGGCTCGCCCCTTATTCCGCTGCGCCTATAGCCATGTTTTCATTTCGCGGTATGATGAGGCAGAAATTTTTGATAGATCCATATAAGTATGTACGTAGACTTCGAGTACTATTTATTTTTGGAGTCCATTCTTTTTTAAATGTTTGTTTAATTTTTATTTTTTATTTGCTCTCTGTCGCTTTTGTCATTATTATTATTATTATTATTATTATTATTATTATTATTATTATTATTATTATTATTATTATTATTATTATTACTATTATATTTGCTTATTATCTTCTGTCTTGGCGGCGGGAACTGTAGTTCTATAAAAAACTTTAATTTTTTATTTTACTGCTTCTGTTCATTTTATTGCTTTTTTATTTTGTGTTTTTAGGCATCGACGGCTTTTGTCCAAAAAGCCAGGCCTGCGCGGAAAGCGCAGCACAATCACAGCGAAAGCTGGAAGAGCGCCATTTCTAGAACCCGTTGCAAACTCTCCTGGGGCTACTAATGCACGTGCGCTTCCAAGGTACCCACTACTCTATTAACCGTACCCTAGGCTATTTACGCCGTAACTTTTCAACTGCACCTTCATCTCTAAAAATGCTTCTTTATACTACCCTTGTACGACCTAAATTAGAATATGCATGCGCTATTTGGGATACTACTACTGACAAACTGATATCTTCATTAGAACTCGTGCAAAATAATTCTGCTCGCTTCACCTTATGTAACTATAATCGAACTGCAAGTGTGTCTGCCATGAAAAACAACCTTTCACTCACATCACTATCTTCTCGTCGTAAAGTCACGCGTTTGGTTCTTTTTCACAAAATATTCCACCATCCAACTCTGCGAAACGAACTCATTTCTCAGCCGCAATACATATCGCCTCGAATCGATCATCGTCATAAGGTTGGTCTCGAAACGTGTCACACAGAAAGCTTCTTTCAGTCATTCATTATCCGATCATCCACTGAATGGAACCGCCTTCCCGATCCCATCACATCAATTCATGATATGACTTATTTAAAGCAGCACTGAATAATATTGTATAAACGGATTCTCCTCATTTTTTGTTTTTTACTTTGCTTTTGCAACACGAGTGCTTGTAACTACCCAGGACTTGATTTCTTTTCCAACATACATATTTTGTAACCTTAGTGCACTTTTTATCATTGTTTATAACTTGTCTGTGAACACATTATGTGTATTGTTAATCTAGCTAAAACTGTTTAACTACATGCCTTTATACTGAAATGTTCTATCTGCTTTTTTTCTCCTGTCGTTTTTCTGTAACCACTCCCCTCTCTAATGCCTTTGGCACTGAGGGGTTTTAATAAATAAATAAATAAATAAATAAATAAATAAATAAATAAATAAAACTGATTCGGTGGCTGGATGAAGAATCATGGCTGAGCCCTTTGTAATGGGTTGGAAGCATTCAACGACCCCATCGTAACGCGATTCATATTGTGTGACGCCTGGTTACGCAATTCGCATTTTGTGACGCCTGGCTCTTCTACCACGCAGTATTGCGTATGGTAATACGGTTCCTTTCAAACATAACGCTTGTATAGGGTTTTGGTGCGCACGAGTTTCGAGCGCCGGCATGGCTCTATGCAATAAAGACAACAAAAACTGCCATGGCTCCGCGGTAGAATACTGTTCTTCCACCAAGGGGACCAAGGTTTGAACACCGTTACATCCTGGATATCTTTTTCTTTAACGTTTTCTTTTCTTCTTATTTCGCGCTACAGCGGTTACGGACACCGGCGGAGGCGGACAATTACGGCACCCTTGTGATTTTGTGATCTCATCACAGCTTTCCTGTACTCAGCCGGCATCGACAAAAGAAGAGCGTTGTGTGGCTCGAGGGGCACGTCATGCGAAGACACACAACGCAGGAACCGGCGCCTGAGCCCTTGCGTATAAGGTACCTTCAAAGGATAGTGTAGCGCCAACTGCGCCCCTCTTATTCTGCCTCCTCTCCTAACAGCTTCAGCAGCGCCTCTATGGAGTCCAATAGGGAAATACGGATTTTTTCCCGCTCCACTGGAAACATCTTTCCGCTGTTGTACCTGTTTTTGCTACCACCGAAACAGCAGGTCGGGATACTGAAGCGTGCAGAATCGCCGTACAAACAGACTCAACTGTTGTCGAGCACACACCGTACTCTGGTCGAGTAAACAACCCAGAACCGGACAAACAAGATCGCGCTTGAACGACCTTCTAGCGCTTCCTTAGTGCCGCCGAGTTTGCAGTGGCGCTGCCATCAGAAAAGCGCACTCTCTAGTACTCGTTAATTACGTACCGTACATTTTAGGGGCGAAGCTCCCCAAGGCCTAGTCTGGCCGTCGTCCGCGTCCGTCACGAGGAGATCCGTAGATGTGAGACACAAAAAAGATTTACCAATAGACTAATATCCATCATAATTGTCACAAAACAATATAAAACGCCTAGAATCACAAACCCTTTATACATGTCGGCGACTTAACGTACACACTATGGAACTTAGGACCTATCTTTGTCGTCGAAGCTCACTGTCAGCTGTCATAATGGTTATAAAACCATTGCTATAGTCGAAACATGTGTGTATGTGAATGAAAAAAGGGTTTACAAAAGACGAACAACAATTTTGATTGCGAAGAAACAATATAAAACACCTACAAGCAGAAACCCTTTCTACTAGTCGGCGACTTCAACGTTGACATTATGGGCCTTAGGACCGAGCTTTGTCGTCGACTCTTTGTCACTTTGTCTTTCAATTTACATTATATTGGGCAATGCTCTGGTAACACATATGAGGCACAAAAGAAAACCGGCAGATCCCACGCACTGTGGGAATCGATGTAATGCGAAGCAGCCAGCAAGAAGCAAATCATGCTGTATATAACACCCATATCATGATTTACATGTTAGGACCTGTCATTTATGTTCGTCGTACAGTCACGTCACACAATACCAATTTTGGTGTATATCAAGCTAGCGAACTGGACGCAAGCGCACCATGAGCGTGGCATGTAAATGGCATTGAACATGACATGCATGCCAAGATTTTCGTGTTACCATCTGCCACTTATGTTTGCTATACAGCCACATCCCGCAATTCCAGTTTTTGGTGTATATCAAGCTAGCGAAACGGCCGTGAGCGCGTTATGAGCGCGGCATCCAAGTCATGTTGCACATGACATGTCATGATTTCCCCACTACCACTTATCATATATGTTCGTCATACAGTCACGTCATGCAGTACCAAATTTGGTGTATATCAAGCTAGCGAAATGGCCACGAGAGTGCCATGAGCTTGGCATGCAAGTCCTGTTGCACATGACATGTCATGATTTCTATATTACCACTTGTCATTTATGCTCGTCATGCAATCACGTCACTCAAAAGGACACTTTGTACATTCCAAAGTGTGTTCGGCGAAAGCATGTGGCCATTCGACTGACTATGCCATGTCTTTTTTTTTTCACACTCTCAGTGGCATGGCACACAAACGGAATGTGTGCGTGTTTTCTTTTTTTAATTTTAACGCGATAGCGTTAAAAGAGCTCGTTTCGCAGAAATTCCGGCGTCGGCGTCGGCGTCGTTGGTTGTGAGCGAAAAATCATCATCTTGTCCGTGACCGAAAAATCATCATCTTGTCCGTGACCGAAAAATCGAGAAAGATGCAAATAAAACAAATAATAAAAATTTTCGGGTCTGAGTGAGGATCGAACACGGGTCGTCTGCGTGGCAAGCAGGTGTTGTACCACACAGCCATGCCTCTGCTTGGAAATACTGTGAAAATAACTTCCTCTGCTTGGAAATGCAGTGAAAATAACTTCCCTGCTTCGCGAACGCAAGCGTCCTTTATATAGGCGTCACAATATAACATGTAATATCCCAGGAATATTGCGTGGTACAAGCGTAAATTGACATCGGGCGTCAGAATATGTGACTATCATAACGAGTCCATAGTTTAAAGCCAGCCACCTATTACAAACGGCACACACCTTACTGCGCGTATTCCCTTAACACCACGTAGTGCGTGCATAGCAAGTTCGAAAACATTTCCCACATTTGCCGCACATAATTTCTCCTGGTTTAAACCATACTACCCATTACATAGTATGCACTAAGTGATTGAAGTACGCAGTAGGGACAGGATATCGCTATCGCGTTCAAGGCGAAGCTTAAGGGTCCCCCAATTTTTTACCTCGAATCGCAGCAAGACGCGAGACCAATCTGCCTCCGTTTCGCATGCGTTCGTATTCTCGCGCTTTGCGCATCGTGCAGGCGGCATCCACGTTCCAGCGTTTAAATTGACTTGTAAATTTCAGAGTGTGTTCCTCGAACGCCTGTGCGCACTGAGACGGGGTCGGTCAGAATGGAACGCGGTGCACGCTTCTCCCTCCTTGCATAATTACACACGCTGGGCACAGCGACGCTACGCAAGCAAAGCGCGAGCGCTGTAGAGTCCAACGCGACCGGCGTCCGTTAGCGCACCCCGGCGCCCACCTGGCTACACGCCAGGGCACGGCCGGAGGGACGGACGGACGGACGGACAGAACGTGAGCATGAGACATTAAAGGCTTTCGCCTCAAAAAATCTGGTCTACATCAAGCCAGCAAAAC
>JALIZH010013478.1:0-20387 GCA_030522465.1 Rhipicephalus appendiculatus | reverse complement strand
AGAAGCGCAACGTTAAAGGGCAAAAAATAAAAAGGAGAGAGAGAGAGCGTATTTGTTTTCCCGGTCCTTTCTGATGGCGCCGCAGGGGATAGGCATGCAGGAACTTGGCGTTGACTTTGTTTCGAAGAGAAATGTCTCATCCGATTGGCCCGAAAGAAGTCCTCAGTATGACAAACGCTGTTGCAATCTTCTACAACACGACTATAGTGTACGAATGTTTCTTTTCGTTTCATTTCTTGTGCTTTTTTTTCAGTTCTATTGTAGTTGCACTGGCTAACGTGTACCAGGAATGTAATACAAAAGACGAGAACTCGTCAGTGAACGAGCTAACCCTTCCACTTTAGCTCTCATCTCTCAACGTGTTTTTTTTTTCCCTTCCTTCATGATGTGCATGTTTCCTCACGCCGCAGGTGGGCGCTGGTCGCCTACGCAACATCCTTCGCCTGTTCTTCCGGTGCTTCAGCGAGTCTCTACCGCTTCTGCAGAACAAATGTATACGGAGGCCGTCGTTCTATACGCCGCGCGCAGGGAAACACAAACACAAGCGCTACGCGGGAACTTTTCCCTACGAGATGAATAGGAAAACGGGAGGCAAGAGAATGGGGAGATATAGGAGGGCGGCGGGACTTCTTAGTCGGCCCCTTTCTTCGCGGGGGGAATAGCGTATGAGGACGGAAGAACAACACGTGGATTGCCTGGGCCCCAAAAAAATGATGGAGGCATGCCACCACTGTTTGCTTAAGCTTGCAAATACGATAATCCAATCGCCTACAGAGCGGAGGCGTACGGACCCCGCCGGCCGCAGAGACCAAAGAGCTCTGGGGTCCCTCGGGAGCCCGCGGAACCCTTCCTGTGGCTCGACAATCGCGAGGCCTGCGCGCGCAGGGCAGCGTTTTGCCTCGAAGATGGGTCTTGACCTTCGCAACTTCCTCGACCTTTTCGCTCGCGTTCTTCTCCAGAGATGTTCGTTTAATACGGCGCTTCGTAAACTGCCGTATATGTTCGTGGCGAGCAATCGCCGAACAAGGAATATTGCTGGAAGCATAAAGCCAATGTTTCGACGAGATATCTTAGCCAGGACAGCACTTGCCTTCCCCAGCGGTGTTTTTATGGAAGCCTCGCTAGCTCTCCCTCAACCCTTGTGGTAGAGGACGAGAAGAGCGAGTTTGTGCGCCCCCGGATGAACTAATGGCCCCGGTGGAAAGCTTCGCTGACTACCTCAGATCTCCATGGCCAACTTTGGGCGATCCAGCAAGCCCGGGAAGCTTTCGAGAGCTATCTCTACTGCCCCTGGCGCGGCCTAGAGCAAGGCCATCTATATTCAGGATATTAAATAAACTTGTCGCACCCACTCAAGAATGCAGAATTGTGGGAACAGCAACGGAAGGTCCGGAGTTGCATGTGGGGATGAAGAGAGGAGAATGTTGTGTTCGTTCAACAAAGTGGACAGAAGCAATAGGATTGACAAGAATTTCCTGGTAAGCAGGTACCTTCAGTCAATGACCGATGGTACAGCTGAAACCGTGACTGAACTGGCCTTTAATGCATGTTTAAATAAAAGGCTGAGAGAGAGAGAGAGAAAACAAGGAGGCAGGGTTACTGATACATGTTTACACCCGCCGTAATGTTCGGCAGAGTAATTTGCTTGTGAGCTTAAGAAGAAATGCTATTTCTCGGCAGATATTTTCGTACGAAGACTAACATGGACAGCTGCACTCCTTAGTGCACAGCGGATAATCTCATGGGGCACGTTCTATATTTCACCTTTTTCACCGGATATGACAAAAGGTACGCTGTGGCTCTTCTCATTAATAGTGGCCCAGCATTGTCGTTTTGTACTTCCCTGTCCTTATCAGTTTAAAAGAGTTAGCACGAGTAAGCTCTAGCATAAAGAAACGCCCAGGCAACAGAATTGAGCATTCTACACGTGATGCGCAGTGTTGTCCAACATTAACGGAAGCGCCAAACCAGTGTTTCGTTCACCGCGAAAACAGAGAGAATCGAACAGCGGCATCTTTCCATATCACACGCCCAGCAGCGTGCCTCTGTTCCCTTTTCGTGTATACCATGTACAACATCCCATAATAATTATAATAATTGTTCGGGTTTGGGTCCCAAAACCACGATATGATTATGAGGGTCACCGTAGTGGAGGGCTCCGAAATTTTCGACAACCTGGTGTTGTTTAATGTGCACCTAAATCTAAGTACACGGGCCTATAGCATTTTGCCTACGTCGAAATGCAGCCGCCGCTGCCGCGATTCAGCACCATAACCACTAGGTCACCTGCTACGGCTGTGTACAGTATCCCGGGCGTTCTGTTAGGCGGAGCTTGTCACTCTGTACACTGTTAGTAGAAGCCTTTGTTCCGCAGTTCATCTAGTATGACTTTTGTTATGATATGGGTGTCGTGGACTCATGAGACTAGTTCGCGATGCGTACTGCCCAGCCTCTATGGCACTGCACCGAGCACTTTCCGCTACGCAAGTTACGCAGCTAGCCCCTAACGCTGTCCGCCGCGCTGGAGCAGTGGTTACGGTGCTCGGCTGCTGACCCGAAGGTCGCGAGTTCGATCCCGGCCGTGGCGGTCGCATTTCGATGGAGGCGAAATGGTAGAGGCCCGTGTACTGTGCGATGTCAGTGGACGTTAAAGAACACCAGATGGTCATACACAGCAAACGGGTTTGAGCCTTTTGGGGGGAGTTTTGGGCCCGGCTCTTAACTTGCATCCTAAAGGTACTACGCAAAACCCCCCTACCAAAGGAGGTTTTAGGGGGGTACGCAAGGCAGATAGGCGGTGCCTGTTAAAGCGAGAGCCGTCCACTTCGAATCTTTCTAGCCGTCGGCCTGCATTGCGTTGGAAACTCATTCATCCCCAAATAATGCTGGTATTTCATTTAGATTTGAGTGATGAGGCTTCGCTAAGCGTATACTGCCGATAAAACAGCTCCGTTTTCGAGATACACAGTCGATTTGCGGTGCGCACAAGGCTTAAAAAGGTTTGTTTACAAAGTAAACGGAGTCAAAAAGAGGGAAATTAGGAGGTAACTTTGGTGTTTTTTTAACTCATTTCAGGGGGCTTGAACGGAGATCATTGGAAGTCTTTCTGATTCTTTAGAGAGCTTTTAAAACGCCCCTTTATACGCGGCCCGAGAGAGGGCGAGAAAAAAAAAGGTATTTCAGGCACTATACTAGCGTTTCAGAGACATTTCTTGCAACTATTCATCGCTAGGACATATTAGAAAATGGACATTGATGTATTCATGCACAAATATGACATATGTATTCAAGCACGCACGACACAGGAATCGAACT
Organism: Rhipicephalus appendiculatus; assembly: GCA_030522465.1. NCBI lineage: Eukaryota > Metazoa > Arthropoda > Arachnida > Ixodida > Ixodidae > Rhipicephalus > Rhipicephalus appendiculatus. Next base: position 17,072 of record JALIZH010013478.1, on the reverse strand, counting down.
CGGGACCACACGCACTGAAAGCAAACATCATATCCATTACACCACAGCGCCACCACTAGCTTGGGTACTTTTTCACGGGGGTATATATCTACAAAGCGGCTACTAACCTGTCTGCGACACCTCAAACATTTGTTCTCGTAGCATCGGCATGTGCTCGCGCTTTCGCAAGGCCAGTACATAAACTCAGGGGCGTCACGAAGGCCAAGGTCAACACCTTCAGCTTCGAACTATTCGGTTCGTCGTGTCGTGCCGCTAGAAAAATTGTAAACGTGTGCCCCTCTTGAGTACTTCGACGCTGTTTCACTCGCCCGAAATTCGTGGATACCAGCGTTACAAAGGTACCCTCAGATGGCCGAACATATGTGCATGCCATGGGCGTATGATGTGGAGCTATTTTTCGTTTCTGCCGCGAGCTGCACGCACGTCCCATGGCAGGGGCGTGTTCACAGGCTGTACGAGACCGCCTGTGTTTCCATTGATGGGGTCTGTGCCTTCCGCCGCACGGAAGCCCCCAGAGACGAGGACGAAACACCGAGCAACACATCTTTATCATTTCAAAAACTCTGCCGCGACTGACTGTCAGCGGCCCTTAAGCGCGAGCGTGCCTGTGTCCATCGTTCTCGTCATCCACCGGCGCGCTCACCGCTACGACTCCCATAGCATATAAAAGTTACTCACGCAGATTGCCCACACGCGTGCGCAGGGTCTTCATGTGGAAGGGGGCGAGGGGACGAAGGCTCGTCGCTGCGCCCACCCTCCCTAGTTAAGTCAATGCACGGGGGGCAGACTGCCCCCCCCCCCCGTGTGTGCACGCCTCTATGCAGATGCCCGAGTTACAAGGACATTGTAACGCGCCTACACTACGTGCATTTATTGCGCGCGTGCTCTCGCGAGCCAAACGCAGGTGCAGCAGCAACGATAATCTACATCCACAATTAGCACCCTATTCGCAACTGCACTTTCGCGGGGCACACAGTGATTCTCTTAACTCAAATTCAGTATTTATCGCTTTCACATTCGGAGACTACCTACAATCTTACTAATTAACCTTCATTGTTTAACATCACACAAATGCATTAAAGCGAATGCGTAAGCATGCCCCAATGTTAAGTACAACCACCACAAATTAGCGGTGACAGGTCTCCCGTTAAATAAAAAAGTTAATGCACATGCACTTCGCCCTTGTGAAAGTCCAAGTGTATGCGGCACTCCTCTTGCACAGATGATGTAGCAAGAATGAAAAAATGTAGTATTGCCGTCTTCTTCAACGAAACAGCTGTGATAAGAATGATAAGAAAAACAGTGTTCGCAATGTTTATTGGAATCAAAACAGTAGCAGTTCTCATGTCAGTGTAAGCATATGTATATTTCCATCTTCTTGCACAGAACCCACACCCAATACAAAACACTAAGAACGTATACAGTAGCCCAAGCACTATATATAATTCACAACAGTAAAGCAACATGAAAGTAGTGTGGCAAATCTCATCATAATGCACACTGACATGTGCACTTCACAGTGCTAGTATGTAAACACAATCCAGAGAATGGGATCTACAAAGGAACTTAATTGGTGTCAGCCTGCACATGAAGGCAACTAAGCTAGTACATTAAGGCTAGCATTACTTTTAAGAAATATGCAACCAAGCAGGGAGGCATGTTGTAGATTTTAATTGAATTAGTTTGCCCTATGGCATCAAAACATGTCACACATCATCATACAGTTCTGTGTTCTGCAGAAAAGTCCAAAATAGACCTGTGGTGTTGATTGTAGATCCACTTACCACAATTTGTAAAGGCATTCAGCCATGCCAGCAAAATGATAACATTGCATTCATATATGGCTGGCTGCACATACTTACTCACAAATATCTGAAAATGAATGCAGTTTTCCAGAAATATACTTGGGAATTTGTCGCCATTATCACACAACTGCAATATACCAATACTTCTATTATACATAATTACTGCAGCTATGTTTACAATATTCCCATGCCAGCCACTGTCATCAGCAACCTAAAAAAGTTCTTCATCTTTAATTCCTCACTTCATGGCTTGCGCATAACCACTGCATTGAAAGTTAATACCACTACCATGGCTGCAAAGTCAACTTGAAATTAGGCAATCACATGCCTAAAATTAAAAATTTCCTACAAGTAGTGGCTGGTGGCTTGGCATATTGGATCCTAGGGCTTGCTATGCCATGCGGTTGAATAGAATTTGACCACGAATCTATAGAGCCTGTAAAGCAGTCAGGAATTGAGTTCATAGTTAAACAGTGAAAACAAAACAGCAACACACATAGAAATAGAAATGAAGGGAACAGGACAACGCAGTACTAGCAACTGAAATTTAACACGTGTATGGCGTTTTTAGTCACGTTCACTCATTCTGTGAGTGCATGGTTCTTTATTTTTGTAATTTTTTTGCACTAAGTGTGTATATCTTTCTGTGGTTTGCATTACACTTCAGGTCCTCGTTAGTGTAGAGTGAGGCACAGGGGAGTGTTCCACAATACAGTGTCTTGTACACAAACAAGTGCGTGAGCAACTCTTGCAGCTTTGCCAGAAATGTCTTCCTGAAAATAATAGAAAAGAAGTCCATTAAGCTTTCATATCCAGAAATATGAATGTCTTGGCAAAGACTCACACTTGACTATACTATTGCAGACCTTTAAACAGAACACGAAACAATTGCAATAGTGAGATGCTGCTAAGTAGTTTCTTGTGAACTTTTCACTTAAAGTACAGAGGGCAAAAAGTACACAACTGTAATGAAATGCGAAAGAGCACCAGAAGTGTACTTTTGTCCTGTGTACCATCATTCGAGTAGTTTTAGCTGTCAGTGAAGATAGCATTGTAGTGTAAAGGGGTGCAAATTTTAGTATGATTAACCTTGGAGTTAAACGGATTTCAATGGAGGCGGTGACTGCTTGAGGCCCAGGTACTTAGCTTTAGGTGCGTGTTAAAGAGCCCCAGGTACTTAGCTTTAGGGGTGCGTGTTAAAGAGCCCCAGGTGGTCTATCTTTCCGAAGCCCTCCACTACTGCGCCTCTCATAATCGTGTGGTGGCTTTGAGATGTTACGCACCAACAGTTATCACTTACAACACATGGAACACTAGCTTCTTCATCAACCACAGCTGTTCTGTTGTTCTGTTTAGGACTGAAGATTGGGGCGACTTGGTATTGATTCATGGCAAAATTAAACAGTTCACTTGTAATGACGACAATAGAAGACGTGGACAAAGTACCAGCCCGTTTACCTTGTCAGAAATTGTGTCAACAGTCAGAATACTGTGTGCTGATCATAAACACTATGGCAACAAAAAAGTAAAACAAAATAACCAGAGGGAAGGAACAAGGTGATTCAACAATGATGTTCAATAGATTCAACTGACTTATATCAATGTGATTAAATTAGCCTTGCACAAGTGACACATCTCCTAAATTCCATAAATATGAACATGTAACCTTGGCAAGCTCTAGTGCTGATATGTGACAAATGAAGTGACCATACCATAAAATGCATGTGCTTCAGCAAACACACTGTAATTAAGCACATGTCTTACACATCATATGGCCATCATAATCTTTCATTAACATCGCTTATTCTTTCTAGCTAAATGTATACAAGCTCATGATGTCAATGCACCTTGATATGCAATTTAACTTTTTGTGGTGGAGACGGACAAAGTGCACAATGCAAAATTTTCGTCAAAAAGTATTCTTACTTGCTCATAATCTGCGCATGAGAACAGAATAAATAGAAAAACAAATCTGGCCTTAATGCATGTGTTACCACATGACTGCGTGACAACAGCTGTCTTTTTTTTTTTTTTTGCTTAAGTGTATACTCCCTGGAAGCACTGCTTCATTCATGCTTTATCGCAAGCAAGGAGATTATGTCGTACAAACATTCAGTTTTAAGGCGCACTCGCTTGAGTTGGCTGGCCACGCCAAGCGGTCAGCCAATTCGAAACACGTATCACACATCGTTGTTATGTATAGCTCGGCACACTCACTCATGAGTGGACTCAACTCACACTCACTCACACTCATTTGAACGTGGTGAGTTGAGTATGAGTGAGTACTCATGCGTGTGAGTGGACGTGAGTGTGAATGTGAGTGAGAACTCATGAGTGTGAGTGGTCGTGGAGTGTGAACGTGAGTGAGCACTCATGAGTGTGAGTGGACGTGAGTGTGAACGTGAGTGGGTGCGAAGGCTGAAAAAATTGTGGTGAGTGAGTTTGAGTGAGTACTCCCTTAAGGTGCCGACCTATGGAGCTCGGCACACTCACTCATGAGTGCACTCAACTCACACTCACTCACACTCATTTGAACGTGGTGAGAGTATGAGTGAGTACTCATTAGTGTGAGTGGACGTGAGTGTGAACGTGAGTGAGTACTCATAAGTGTGAGTGGACGTGAGTGTGAACGTGAGTGAGTGCAAAGGCTGAAAAAATTGTGGTGAGTGAGCTTTGAGTGAGTACTCCCTTAAAATGCCGACCTATGTAATGTTATGTGAGCTTAATGACCTTTCTTTTTCGCTTTTCATTGCACTTTTGAAGCGACGCAATGTGCAGAAGAGCACCTACTGCTGCCCAAGCGACAAGGTCGCGCAAACAGAGGAAACATAAGTATTACGTACCATTTGTGTTCCTGATTGTGCCGCGAACGCGGCGCGCCCTTCAGCTGCTGCTCGCTGGAGTCACCTGGCCATTGCCACACCATTGCACACGCAGTGCATGTTGCACTGTCGTCAAACCACACATTTCACGTCCAGCGACGAGAACACAGTAAGGCTGCCGGCATGAAATGTGCACACATGATTGACGCATAGCAGGGTAGTTGAAAGGCGTCCTTCACAAAACCGACGTTATCCCATGACGGCTTCGCTTCGCTATCACTCACGCACGCCGCTGGGGCCAGCCTGCGGTAGCACCCGCTGTCATTTCGGAACTTCTCGCGTTTCTCGCGACTCTCTTGCGTTTCTTTCTTTTTGCTTTCTTTTTTCCCCCTCGCGCGCGCATGCGTGCGATGGTTGTTCCGCTCTTATCGCCGCCGTTCGAAGGTCAAAGGCGCTTCGTTCCTTTCAGAGCAGCCGCTTGAGGAGAGTCGCGTTTTTTCTTTCGTTTCTCTTTTTTCTTTTTTTTCGCCGGGTTCTTTCAACACCGGATCTTATTCCGTGCGTTGAGGCACACCGCCTGTGCCCAATTCGTCATCCAAAAGGGTATACTGACTGTGCATGCGGTGCCGATAGGCCACATCGAGGGTGTACACGCTCCTACTTTTAGTTTAACTTCGATTTGATGGTAAAACAACATAAGCGAAGTCATTCTGTGGTCGAAATGCATCGTGAACTCGAGCCCAGCGGTAGTGTGCATTCCGTACAACAATGTGCATCAGTCGACGAGACGAAGAAATCGTTGATTAGCACGTTCATGAATTTATTAAGCACTTTGAGAAACACTTCTTTCGCCCGCGCAGTTGCATACATGCACGCCAGCACTGAAGGCACTATAGCTTCGGATAAAATAAATGGAAGATATGCCCGAGAAAGTGAAAGAGGAGTTTTCTCTCCTTGAACTCCATTTTACAAAATGGCGTCAGATCGTGAATTTACCTCCTTTCTTCCACCTTTTATCCCCATAATTTCTCAAGGACGTAAAATTGAGGACGCAGAACTTTATTACACCAATCTTTATACTCCCTAAGGGAGTACGGTCCCAAGTGAAGGTAGTGTTAAGCCCTTAAAACGCCCAATTCGGCTAGTTTGCGTTTACAGTGTAATTTGCGGAGCCCTCCTCTACGGCGTCTCTCATAATCATATCTTGGTTTTGGGACGTTAAGCCCCAGATATTATTATTATTATCATTATTACTAGCTTCTAACGCTGACTTCTCTATATAGAACGGTTAAGCCATTATTTCGTATTTCTTTCCGTCACTTGCTGCGTTGTCCTTCCCTGATATTTCTTCCCGGAGCCTTCATATAATGTTCTTCCCTTTCCCTTTTCCCCTGTGCTGAGTAGCAGGCCAGAGCGCACAAGCTCAGGCCGACCTCTCGGCCTTCTAATAAATTTCGCTCTCTCTCTCTCTCTCCCTTCATCGATTAATAAACTATTTTTTCTAAAAAGAGGCCTCATGCTGGCTGAAAGCATTCTGGCCTCAGAGGGTGTGCGTATACCATCCTCTCCCCACCTTCAAACGTTTTAACGATTCTGGTAGCCGCCTTACGCTGTGCAATGCGACAAGCTGCCGGGTCTAAGTCAGCGAAACTTGCCCGGATTGAGATATCAGTTCCTCAGAATATGACTTCACGTTTTTCATTGTCTTCGCATTCACATACTAGTCCTGGAGAAATATGAATTATATATACGCATGATATTCGGCAATAGTCGTAAGCCTGCGGTAATGTCATCGAGTGACGTTCTCGTGAATGAAAACCAACCGATTATATTTGGCACGTGGAAGTCCCAAAAAGGCTGCAGCAAATTTGATTAAAAGACTTCGACGTTCGAACGAATTTATACCACCCCCCCAGCACCCGCTCGGGTGTGGGCCGAATGAAAAAGTGTTTTTTTTTTTATTATTGAAATGATGAAATAGGAGAGGTTGGTGCCATTATGGTGGCACCGGCTACTCCTTCTCGCTTAGCAGACAAAATATGTACTAAGAAAAATAATAAGGGCACAGAATTCAATACCTTAGAACACACGATGTGGAAATACAGCACAACCGAACATCACATGAGAGTTCAGATAAGTCTAATAGGTTCATATGTGCACAAGTGTTGTATCACAAGTTCAGAAAAAGTTCGGCTGCAAAGATTACGCTCGCGAAGCCAGGATATATATATATATGAGGCGTACACGTCACTTAGGCGCACATTTCTTTATGGCCTTCGATGGCCACATTGTGAGAGTTTTCGCGAGTCAGTCTAGTCGCGCCAACGAGGCCACGCGGACGGCGAGCTGCTCGTCATTAAGGGCGAGCGTAACTGGCTTTCCAAGTGCGAGCCCTCCTATGCATATACGCGCGCCACACCAGAACGGCCCATTCTAGCGAGAAAAGGCGCGAGAAAGGAGGAAGGGGAGGAATTAATAACGCGTTCCGGAATTAGCGGACGCCTCGGCCGAGCGCGGAAGCCGATCATAACGAGACGATAGGAGGAGGAGAGGATATAAAAAAAGAGGCGGAGGAGGAACAGCCAGCGAGCGCGCGTTATACTTACTGCATTGCGGACGCAAAGCCCCGTGCAGTTTTAATACGCTCTCATATTGGGCCCGGGGGAAAGATCGCGGCGCCATAACCTCGGCGACGTTCCGTTGCTTCCTTCGTTGTTGCTTCCTTGAAGCAGAGGAGGCATCTTTCCTTCCGTCTTTCTTCGGTATTCGTTCGACAACGCGGCGCGTGCTGTACGAAGCTGAGACGACGGGTATGTTTCACTCTTAATGGCGTGGAGAGAGCGGCTTCACGCCCGAAGGACTTACGGCGTATCTCGTACGGCGTTCTCGTTTTATTTTCAACAGCGTAGCGGATCATTTCTTGTCGGCGGATCGCGAACTGCGGAAAAGCCACGTGCCGAGCGGCGGCCGGCGAGCCGTGGCGTATACGGCTATAAATCCGGGATGAAATAGAGCCGTAATGAAATTAGCATTCGCCGGGAGTTTCGCCCCGTACGACGAACAGTTGTTAAGGATCCTTATCAGCCAATAAGCAGCCACGCCGTCAAGGAGTCGGAGTTTCGTAAAACGGGTCATGCTCTGACGGGCTATCTGATTACCTCCCCCCCCCCCCCCTCTCTCTCTCTCTCTATTTGTATTTTTTTATTATTATTGTCGCTTTTTCTTCTAGTTCAATTGGCAGGCTCCCACACAGCGAAGGCGCCCGAAGTCTCGGTGCTCAGAAATGTTTTATTTTTATTCTTTATTCAGGACAAAGCAAATTGTAAGTTACATTGTTACAGCCGTGCCGGTTGTGCATGCGCCATTTGTCGCAGTGTGGAAAATGAAGCACCGGAGAAAGAAACTTCGTCTCGTTTTTTGACGAAGTCGCAGTTATTTTAGCTACGTGAGAACCACAAGTACGATGCAATCAAAAGGCGAAAGAAAATTGTCTTCTTCCTGACGCAAACGCCGAAAATTTACAATTATTCGTCTAATTATTTTTGCAGTGTATTTGCTGTTATCTGGCCTCGATGAAAGTCACGCGTGGCAGAAATCATATGGTTATTGCAATATTATGATCTGGGGGCGTGGGAATCAATGGAGCAGCCAGAGCAGGTGGGGGGGGGGGGGGGGGGGGTTCAAACCTTTCAAAATTTTTAGTTTTGCATGAGTTAATATACCAGCGCATGTACATACACGCGCGAACATACATAAAAGATGGCGGAACCCCCCAACCCATCTTGCCGAAAAAACGTGCTGGCTATGCAACTGGTGTGCGTCCCCCTTAAATTTTTGATGAAGTTTCACTTCCGTAGAATAAAACACTCGAAACAACATGAGCTACGCAAAAGCACTAAAGCAGGTACAAAAGATGCGCGCCGACAAATGACATCTTTATTACGAAAAATAAAAATACAGAAGTGAATGAAATATGATACACCTGTTTGCGCATATACACTCGTACAACAGCACGCTTGGCGAACCCTATTTCGCAAACGGTCAAGTGCCTGGTAGGGACTTATAGGACCCAGAGATCGTGGTGCCAGAGGTGCGCCACTTCGAGCTGAAGTTATATTCGCAAGCTGCCCAGAATGGCCACTAAGAGCCGGAAGAGCAAGCGCCCTTGACATGGTCAAGAAAGGAAAAAGAACAGAAAAAAATTTTAAGTGAATGCTGACGGCGTGTCTAACTCTGCTTCCCGGCAAAAGAAGAATAAATAATGACACGATAAGTTAAGCGCATGTGAAAAACACGCTTGTGCTACTTACCTTGAAAAGCTTTAAACAGGGCAATTCCAAACGTGTTTGTGTAACAGATTATGTTCCGTGAAAGGGTGAGGATAACGTAAACAGGCGTCGCGCCTTCTTCTAGAACATCTACTCGACACGGCAATTATTCATATGTAGAAGCAGATTTAATATAAGAATATATGGGTCTTTACGCGCCAAAACCGCGATATTATTATGAGGTACGTCCTAGGGTAGGACTTCGGAAATTTCGACGAAGGCAGTGCTAAACTTCTTAAAGGCAACGGACTTGCACCGACGATTATAGGCTTATGGCTGTGATGACCATAGGTCGGCAAAAGTTGTGGAGCTCACTCAGACTCACTCATGAAATATATTTTGTGCTTAAGACTCACTCGGACTCAAACTCACCAAAATTTTCTTCAACCGGACTCACTCGGACTCAGACTCGCTGTACTTTTACTCGATCGGACTCACTCGGACTCAAACTCACGGATATATTACTGAACCAGACTCACTCAGACTCAGACTCACGGCTTCACCTGAGTCTGAGTGAGCCTGAGTGAGTCGACTCATGAGTCCGTTAGCCTAGAATTAACTTCGACCATGGCGTCAATGCGCTTCAACACAAATATTTCACGTAATCGGTGCTCTGCTTGGCGCCTTTTGATATAGTACGTTCGAATACGAGTTATGAGTGCTCGCAATCCAGTAAGGTCATTTTTATTGAAAGAGATGACAACATTAGATATATTTATCAAGAACGTCCCTGGAAGAGCTAGTGGGGGGGGGGGGGGGGGGGGAGGTCAAGGCACTCCCCTACGTAATTGACGCCTTTGGTCAATAAATATTGAAATGGTGTATGAATGATGCTTTGGAATACGTGTGAGTAGACGTGAGTACAAACGTCAATCCAGATAAGGCTGATAGTAAGGCTGAAGATGAGGGGATATGACCATAGGTCGGCAAAAAAAGTGGAATTCACTCAGACTCATTCGAGAAATATATCTTGCACTTGGGACTCACTCGGACTCAGACTCATCAAAATTTTCCTGAGCCGGACTCACTCGGACTCACACTCACGAAAATTTTCTTCAGCCGGACTCACTCGGACTCAGACTCACCATAATATTACTCACCCGGACTCACTCAGACTCAGGCTCACGGCTTGATATGAGTCTGAGTGAGTCCGAGTGAGTCGACTCATGAGTGAGTTCGCCGACCTATGGTGATGACTGTGAAGTGAGACTTTGTGTGTGCGTGCTCCCTCCTCTATCTCTCTCTCTTTCTCCATCTTTAAATCTCCCCCCCCCCCCCCTTTCCCCAGTGTAGGGTAGCATACCGGTCCTACTAGACCGGTTAACATCCCTGCCTTTCCTTTCCCTCCTCTTTTTCCTTCCTTCCTTCGACCATCTGGTGCTCTTTAACGTGCACTGACAGCGCACAGTACACGGGCCTCTACCATTTCGTTTCCATGGAAATGCGACCGCCGCGGCCGGTATCGAACCTGCGAGCTTCGGGTCAGCAGCCGAGCCCCGTAACCGCTACTCCACCACTGCGGACTAGTAGCAGATTTATGAATAGCGAAAGAGAATTATTGGCTTATCTGTTCTCGGCCCTGATTGTCAAGTTAACTCCGAATGTAACAAACGCCGTAGCCAAGCAACCAACCAGCCCACCAGCGCACAAGGCATATCACAGCACGTAGTGAATAGACGTATATTTTTATTGAGGGAAGTGTCCCTGAAGGAGGTTAAAACTCTATTTTACTGCATGAGATGCACTGGTTGCGTTAGTCCACGAGCGAAGTATGCGTGTCGTCGATCAAAGCACGGAAAATCGACTTTGATGAATATTTAGTGCGGACGCCGTGACGATAGAAGTGAGTCCCGCCGAGGGGCAAACCCTGGTGCTGACACGTTAAATGCGCAAGCGCGTCAAGCAAGAGCGTGAAATTGAAGCAGTTTGACAATAGGGTGGCATTGACGACTGAAAAAATACGCCTACTCTGCCCCGCCTCAACGATTCACAGAATTTCTGAGAGCTCGAGGAAATTGGGATTTCTCTATAGCATTCGTCGAAGATTACGTTCTAGTAGATAGCATAACTAATGCAAATTTCGAACGCTTCATTTAGTGCGTGTGTCTGTCAAAAGTGGGATCCTTTCTCATCGCCCTCATCATTTAATACTTTTTTCCCAAATCATGCTTGAACTCTTTCTCCCTTTCTGTCTTTCTCACTCGCTTTTGCTCTCTCAAACACCCCTTAACATTAACTTAGTAAAACAACGTCAAAGTTATTCAAGATCGGGGCTTTCTCCATACGCCGTGTGGACACTTTCGCAATGGTGGCTCCCGATAAAAAATTTAAAAAAAGCTAGTGAAAGTGGTAAAATTTTCGAAGACGAAACTGCTCATGGCGAAGCAGCTTTAATTTCTTGCTAAATGGCTTCGCTTTTGTCGACCTTGCGTTGGCGATGCAGCCGTGCTGTAACGCAGTGTCAAGTTCCTGCAGTTAGCGCGTAGTCAAAAGAACACTCGATAAAAAGCCATCCCATGGATATTTTTTGAGAACGTATGATTAAACTCACGAAAGCACGTAAAAAAAAAAAAAAAAAAAAAAAAAAAAAAAAAAAAAAAAAAAAAAAAACGACTGCATAGGGACAGGACAGGTGACAGGCGCAATTAGTTCTTTAATGAAGCGTTGCTGGGATCGCAATAAGCAATGTTAAAAAGCCTACAAATAGTTAGGTTGGGTTCTTAAACGACACAAAGCAAGAGAAGCGAGAAGTATTGCAGAATATTGAATGACATTAGTGGCATAGGTGAAATAGCGGGCTTGCGCAAGAACGAAAAGCACGACTCTCGAAATATGTTATCAGACACGAAAACATTCATCAAAAGAGACTTCCAGCTATTAGGTACTTTAGCGGTGCGCAGCAGTAAACATAAAACAAAGCAATTATTTTCTTTCTTTTTTTTTACTTTCTGATGTCGTGCACTACAGCGCCAAGCCAGGGTTGCCAGATCTTCGAAGAGAAAAAGAGCCACAAAATTAAGCAAAGTAGCCAGAACAGTAGCCAACTGGCAGCCGTTATTTTATTTTGGAGCCAGAAAAGTAGCCAAGCCTGATTTCAGTTTAGCTGGTTTATCACCATGTTCTGACACCTAAATATATAAAAAATATACGTCACAGCAATGTTTATCCACATCGCAATAGAGTAAAAAAAAAGCCAGGTGACTTCCTGGAGGAGGCATTAAGACTAGAAAATTGGCGATTAATGCTGCAGTGACAGTCAAGTGTACATATCGAGTTCACTTTTCCCAGCATGCCCCCACGGCACTAAATGTAGAGCTCGTAACCCCTTTCAGACGTAGTCCAAATCTGATCCTGATGATCGCGAAGAGAAGTTCGTGCGACATTCTATTCCTTAAGTCGCTTTTTGAGAGAGCCACAGCAGAAAACACTCGCTCCGCTTCAAGGAGTTTCATTGCGCCGTCAGCAATGTCTTGTGTAGGATTAGCGCCTGATGTATATTTCGTCTGTGTTAACAGATTACGCAAACAACTTAGACGCATGCCTGTAAGAGATGCATGCAGTGCATCGCGCAGGCACAGTAATGAAAAAACGAGCCTGTCATTTTCGAATAAATAAAATAGAACAGTCGACGTAACAAAAGCCATGGCTGACTAGTGCAGCAGCGTCGACAGTGCAAATAGCAAACCAGAATGAAAATGCCCGCAAAAAACAATGAGATCCAGGTGAATTGCGCAAGGCTTCTACGAGCCGCGCGCATCCACTTTTCGCCAACGTTCGTCGTTGGTGGCGCCACCTGTACAGCTGAAAGCAGTAGCGCAAGAGGCGGATAGCGGATAGAAAGTATGAAAGAGTCCCCCGCCAGCTACTTTACAGTGCTACCTAACCTAGAGGAGTTCCATTAATAATGTGAAAAGCATGGCGGCCGTGATGCGTTTCGGGCGCACGCAATTGCTTGCGGTATACAGAGTACACAAAAGCCATTACACCGAGGGAGGCGCAGCCGGCGTGCGAATGAACATTTATTTTTTGATAGTTGCGCTAGGTTTTAGCGTATATGAACTGCTGATGACAGTGCCAGAATACTAGCCAAAAAAGTAGCCAAGTAGCCACCGTCATTTCTTTGTCGCCGCGGCCTCTTAAAAGTAGCCAATTTGGCGTAAAGTAGCCAAATCTGGCAACCCTGCGCCAAGCTAATATAGACGATTTGACGGATGGATTTCGGTGCCGACATGTTGGACTGTTAACCTTGCCGTTATTGTGTCTTAAAAAACTAAACGAACAATGCTGTGGTGTATGTATACACATGAAAACGGTTGGGTAGGTGCATTAAACGTTTCCTGACCAATGCCTGACACGAGATACAAAACTCAGAAAACATTCGTTTAACAACTCGAGGTGGCTGTGCTCGTATTCCTTACGTAAGATCAACCATAGAAAGGCTTTAGCGTGACTCTTGAGCAGCGCTTTAAATGCGGAACACTTTTGGGGGCTGGGCTGTCGTATTCTGTCGTATGCTATCGTATGCTGTGATCGTATGCTGTCGTCGTCGTTTGGTGTAACGCAGGCAAAACCACATACAGAGCCAGCTGTAGCATGTAGAGTGCGCGCTCGCGCCCAGGAGAAGTCTTCTTCCTCTTGTTCTTCGAGCGCCTTGATGATGATATTGCCACGGGAAATTGCCGACACTTAGTACGACGCAGACGTCGCACACGAAGCGAAACGCTGACGGCACCGCTACGACAGATGAAGCCAGCCGGCTCTGCATGCGCACGAGCTTCGACCGAGCGGCCAACGCGTGTGAGGAAGAAAAAGACGGTGTTCGAGGCAGAGGCTCGCGAGGACTGTGGACTTTTGGTTCTTTCTTAACTGCTGTGCTTCTTTGGCCTTGGGCACAAGTTCGCCCTTAATAAACAGTGTAAATAGAAAGTCCCTGTTGTAAGGTTGTTGCAATATTAACGCAGGCAAAACCATATATAGCATAGCCAACTGTAGCATACCGAGCGCGCGCTCGTGCCAAAGGGAAGTCCTCTTCCTCTTGTTCTTCGAGCGCCTTGATGGTGGTATTAAGGGAGGACATTACTACTATGGCTAGGGAAACACGACAACACAAACCGCGTATAAAAATTGAAAGAGGAAGCAAGCGAAAAATAGAAGGAGAGATAGAGAAAGGAAAGAAATAGGAAGGAGAATAAAAATGAATAGAAACAAAGAGAAAGAAAACCAGAAAAACGGGAAAAGAGAACAAGAAAGAAAGAAATGAGGAAAGAAAGAGAAAACCGGAGAGAAACAAACAAGGCCGCCCAGCTCCGCACTTCCTTCAGGCTTAGCACCATTAGGACGAAGCTGCTTTAATTTTATTTCTCTTTTTTTTTTTTTTTGCTTTGTTTACTCTATTCGTGGGATGCTTACTCCATGCTTTCGTTGCCCTCTTTGACAACGTTTCCATGTCTTTTTCGAAAGTGGGGAAGGGGGGAGTCAACAAGAAGTGAGCGAATTAGCGAATACAGATAGTTATTAATGGACATTCCACCTGCCTACGGCGGCATCACACAGCCTGTCGGAGGATGTATCGCTATACATGTGTGGAGAGTTCCTCGATGCACCCAATGCTAGCGCGAACAGAAGGGCTTATTTCCGTGTAAGTAGTGTAGAGTAGTCAACTAGGGCCGAGTAGCCAACAAGACACTCTTATGGTCCAGCTCCCTCCGTTCTACCCACCGCGGTGGTATAGTGCATGGTTAGAGTGCTCGACAGCTGACCCGAAGGTCGAGTGATGCTATGTGCTTCGATTAATGCGCCTGTTAAAGGACCCCTGGTGGTCCAAATTTTGGGTCGGGGATTTTGGGTGGGGTTTTGGGTCGGGGAACGCGAACAGTTATTAAGGCGAAAGCATTAGATGCCTCGTCTGACACGAAATTTGGTTGTCGGCATCGGCGGTGTCAACATGAGCGATGCAAAAAAATCATCATCATGCGATGACATAACTCTATGACGCCATCACTTGATGACCATCTTATTCAATAGATATACGACAGAATCAGTAGATCGAGGATCAATACATTCACTGAGGAAAAAAAGAATATGGCTTTTGCTTTCTAGTCGTCCTAAGCAAATGCATAATTGGCCCTTTGAGTTTTTTTATATGTCCTTCCGTTCTGCCTCACGAGCACATCGACAACATTTAAGGATTAAAGCATGAAAGTATTCGGAAGACTCTTTATTCACTTCATTTTCTTTAGTCATTTGATGCGTTCACCTTGAATGCACTAAAGGAACTAACTCATCAAGTGTAGCCATTATACGTGGTCTACCGTCACCTGGCGTCGCCATTTTGTCCTAAACTCGGGTAAAACGTCGCCAGCGTCCTCATGAGATCACTTCGTAGATGTTTCACACCGTGCATCGGTCAGACTAAGTGTTTTCATTATGGTATAACTTGGGGTCAGTGCAGCGCATAAACATAAAATGTTCACCTGATCAATGTGGCGACCTTTTCTATAGATAAACATATATATTGCATGAGATCACCAGTTTCAGGTGGGATAAAAGTAAGCACAATTGTACTCACTCTCGATAATTGTACATAATTATTTATAGTTACCCGCTTAACTATTGCGTTGCATCACGTAGGTTCCAACATGTCCATTGTATCGAATGCCCCTTCTTTTTCTGGATCAGTAGCCGCCACCGCACGACGATCGTACACTGGTGGCTGTGGCTGACGGGTCATATGATGTGGCGCGCACGTTGCAGCAAACGCTGCTATTGTTTCGTATCTACATCTACGGTCCATATCTATACGTCGATGCCACTAGCCATGACTGAGAGAGAGAGAGAGAAAGAAAGAAAAGAGGAAGGCAGGGAGTTTAACCAGATGCTAGGATCTGGTATGCTACCCTGCACTGGGGCTGGGAAATAGGGGGGTTGAAAGAGATAGAGAGATAAAAAAAAAACTGAACATATTACAGTACTTTCCATCTGAGTAAACGCGTGTGCGTGAGGCTTGTACCCCGCCAGGTGAGGCCAATGTCAACCGGCCGTCGATCCAAGACGAATTGCGGTGCCACGATAGCATGTTACGCAGGGCTGATTCATTAATTTTGGCCGGCGCAGCCCACACCACTTTGAAAAGTTCGCGTCTTCTTTACATATTGCCTATTTTGTTTACGAAAAGTGAGCTGCGCAGTTTTCGCCACTGACACGTGCGTGCTCACGAGGTGGACTTCGGGCAGCTAGCTATTTCTGAAACAGCAGTTGGGGCTGTATTTTATTGCACAAGCCGCAGCGTTTATTGCAACTCTCCCCGTATGTTATGCCTAGCTCTGTTATCAGTAAACGTGTCTCTGTTTTCTCACTCGTCGCTGCTCTTATTCCTTTCTATACGTGCCTTTGGTGCCGAACGTTCCCAGTTTCATGCTGTTTCTCTTTAACAGTAGGAATCCTTCGAGCTATTTTTTTTGTTTATTTATTTTTTGCAGCTGCATTTATGTTCTGTGAAGCGAACCGGGACGCTAAGCGTCATTTGCATACAATATCACTGCGGAAGGACTCAAGTAAATAAAACAACACAGCGATGTTTACGTGCAGCAGTAATGCTGAAATGGTACGTGTACGAAATGCTAGGCATTTCTCATCCTCCTCTCAATTTTCGACGCCCCCCACAACACAACGACACCCTAGTCACAGCATATTTGATGGTATAACCATTGATGCGCAAGAAGAAAAAAGATTAATTGGTTACTGGTAGTCACCTCTAGGCACTACATGGTTAGTGCGCTCGACCCATCCACATATCACAGCATACCTCACAACAGTAATTAGGATACACAACTACTACTACTACTACTACTACTACTAATAATAATAATAATAATAATAATAATAAGAAGAAGAAGAAGAAGAAGAAGAAGAAGAAGAAGAAGAAGAAATGCATCCTGACATCATATCATAATACACCTACCAGCAAGCTATCGCTTGACTGTGACAGTCAGGTTTCGACGGCTCTTCCTTACCGCCTTTCTTTTTTCTTTTTCTTTTTTTTTTTAACTGGAACGCGCCAGTTACACCTCAACTTTCACGCTCTTGCAGTAGTCGTGTGACTTCGCCGTTTGGCGTCG